>CAIGQQ010033155.1:2145171-2168278 GCA_903798035.1 Danio albolineatus
TTGATTGATTGATTGATTGATTGATTGATTGATTGATTGATTGATTGATTACCCAACAATATTTGAGCATATTTTATGTGCTTTCCATCAAGAGTCACTGAGAATTTTTCCATAAACATACAGTGCATGTGGCTGCATATGTCGTCAACTGTAAACAAGCTCATTCTGGAAAAATATCATCATTAACATCAGATGTTGTTTACATTAAATAAGATTTCATGTCAGAGTGAAATCTGCATGTTTTTCTACATGTCAGATTTTCAGTTGCAGTCACGTTTTTGGCCAAGCTGGTGTATTTTCTCAACAGAAGCAGGCTTTTTGGCTGAACGTTGTTGGGGGCTTAAATTTTGCATTGTTAAATAACAGCATCACTTCAAAAATTATGTTTATGGCCAATACTGGAACATTAGATGTTTTGTCAAAAAAAGCTTATCTTTTACTTTAAAAGTCTATTTCTGCATGTTTTGTTTGTTAAGTCTGTTCGTGGTTGATTCATTCATTCATTTTCTTGTCGGCTTAGTCCCTTTATTAATCCGGGGTTGCCACAGCGGAATGAACTACAGTATCATCACTGGGAAACATCCATACACACTCATTCACACACATAACCTAGGGCCAATTTAGCTTACCCAATTTATCTATAGCGCAAGTCTTTGGACTTGTGGGGGAAACCGGAGCACCCTGAGGAAACCCACACCAACACGGGGAGAACATGCAAACTCCACACAGAAATGCCAACTGACCCAGCCGAGACTCGAACCAGTGACCTTCTTGCTGTGAGGGGATTGTGCTAGCCACTGCGCCACCGTGAGGCCTGTGGGTGATTCAGTCATATTAAATATATACTGTATTTTCAGATTACTTGATTGAACAATGGCGGCATGGTGGCTCAGTGTTTAGCACTGTCGCTTCACAGCAAGAAGTCAGCTGGCATTTCTGTATGAAGTCTGCGTGTTTGCATGGATTTTCTCTGGTTGCTCCAGTTTTCCTCACTGTCCAAAGACATGTTTCTTAGTACTGGGTTGCAGCTAGAAGGGCATCCACTGAGTAAAACATATGCCGGAATAGTTGGTGGTTCATTTCACTGTGGGGACCCCTGAATAGGTGACTAAGCTGAAAGAAAATTATTAAATGAATGAATGAGTACTTTTTTACAGCTGCAGTAGCAATTCCTTTTCAGTGAACGGTGAAGAATTCTTGCAAACACTTTTCATTTTGTGCATTCCACTGAAAGAAAGAAAAACTTAAAGTTCTGGAGCAACATGAGAATGAATAAACAATGGCAGATTTTTCATTTTGAGTTGAACTTAAATGTTTAATGTTTGATACAGCTGGTTCACAAAGGTTGTAGCATGTATATTTTATAAGGCTCTATTACTTTGGTGTAGCAGTAGGGTTTTTTTTTTTTTTTTTTTTGGTCTGTTCCTCTGAGAGTTTTGAAATCTTTTGATAATTTTGCAAGTGGAAGCCCTCAAGACAACCGGTTTCCTCCTTCACAGTGCATGAATAGCCTATTCAACACTGATTCAAATTAATCAGCTTTTTCATAGAGGTTGAACATGGATATAATTTAAGCACAACTGCTCAGCCATTAGATCATGTTTTAAATTTGTTCCTTATATTTTACAAGTCTATTCAAATCTGCATATGTCTTGTAAAACGTTGTCTTATTTCATTTATGTGTGAAGAAATATGGATCTCTTTTTTTTAGCAAAAAATTAACTCTGTAATCAAAAGTCAATGGAACATTAACCTCAACAGAAACTTTACAACAAAGTTCAAATTATATGCCATAAACTTGTTTCTGAATTGCTCCAGTATAACTAACCTCCGACTACCCGTGATTTCAGATTTAACGGTGGGACATAAATATAGCACATCATTATTTTAGACTGCCTCAGGCTAATTCTACATCACATTTTTCAAAGAAGGAACTCTGGGATCTTTCGCTGTGTCTGTGTGCGTGCATAAATATAGTTTCTTGTGTCAGTCAGGTGTTTGAACATTCATTAATCGCTGTCAGAAAGTATCAGGGCCATTTGCAAAATGACACATTTAAATCCATCACATTTCTTTTTTATTGGGCAACAAAAATATTTTAAATCTTGGTGAAAATCATTCATTCATTCATTTTCCTTCTTTAGTACCTTATTTCCTTCACGTAGTCTCTTATTTATGAGGGGTCGCCACAGTGGAATGAACTACCAACGATTCCGGCATTTGTTTTACACTCTCACATTCACACACACACATATATATATGTATGTATGTGTGTGTGTGTGTGTGTGTGTGTGTGTGTGTGTGTGTGTGTGTGTGTGTGTGTGGAGTCATGGGTGTTCCAGTCTAAAAAGGAGGTTTGTTGAGGCGCTGTGAGGGAGCCATAGGTGACGACATGGAAACTGTGTGAATCCAAATCTGGAGGTTTAATAAACAAACAGCAAATTACATGCAGAGTCGTAGTCATAAACAGGCAAGGGTCGGTACAAACAATAAGGCAGTCCAAAACCAGCGAACAAAGCAGAGTCCAAAATTCAAAGTAGCAGTGGTCAAAAGGCAGGCAAAGATCATAACAACAAGGCAAACACAATAGTCAAGGATACGCTCGGTAAGGCAGTGGAACTGGCAATACTTCGCAAAGAGAAGGTCTACACAGTAGCTGCGTCCTAAATCACATACTTATGCACTATTCTATGCCAATTTGTAGTATAAATAGCGTAAGTAGTGCGTTCACACTGAAAACTCAAAAAATAATAAGTGCTCTTTAATTACCCGGATGATGCACTCATTCCACCGGTAAAATGAAGTGTGTAATGATGGACACTTCACGCACTCAACAACTGCAGCTTTGCGCACGTAGCGGAAGGGGCGGAGCTATCGGACGCACATGTTGGATAACTTTATTTATTTTGGGCTGTGAAAGCAAAATTCCCCTACGAGAGGGATTATAGCGCCTCCCGACGGTAAATGCGGTTATACTCCTGCCAGGTATTATTTGGTTATTTGGTCATTTCACTAATTTGGCAACCGTCAGACGTCATCTGGGAAACGGCTTGAACTTCCGCTTAGTAAAAAAGCCATTAGTGTTCCATTTGGGACAATACTACATACATATACTATGTTGTTGAGTGTGTAAGTGCATAAGTTCATAGTGCATAAGTGCATAGTGTATAGTGTGTCATTTGGGATGCAGCTAGTTTGTTTATATATGTTGGTGGCAGAAAGTACCACCAAGGAAGTGCAGAGTCAATATACTGGAGAGGGCTCCCTCTGGTGATGGGATGAATGAGACTTGGCCTTATTCATTACAGGCGCGTTGTTGGTATGTTGCTTTTCTGAAGAACTGAATTAGACTGCACCATTGACCAACTAAAAGCTGGTCTAAAGTCCAGCACAGAGTACGTTAGTTAAGCTCTATGCAGGTCATTGCATACAGGATGTACAGCAATACACAAATATCTTTACATATGAAAGAAATTAAAGGATTAACATGTCACAAAATTATTATTTTCTACATAAATATAAAAAACACTTCCTCCTAGCGGCTTTTTTCAGTCTATTCATGACAAATTGCATTTCTATAATGTTATTATTATTAGCAGTAATATTTAATATATGCATATTTATATTTGTTTTAATACAAACAAGTTTAGATTTGTCCACCTGTGGAGTTTTGGAGACGTATGCATCACCATATGTAATGTAATGTGTGTATTTATATTGCATATTTACAGTGTATGGCCATACACCCATAGCACTTTACAATCATGAGGGTGGGGGTGTCTCCACACCACCACCATAAGGGGCATAAGAATTGGATGCGTGTGTGGATATAACACGTCATTATTGTTGTTGATTTATTAATTTGCTGGAAATTACAACTGAATTTAGAAACAGTTCATATTAAACACAAACAAAATTTAAAATGTAGGCTAATAGATGTCTTTAGCAAAGTGCGTATAACACTGTTTCCTCATCCATGACAGTAAAGGAGTAGAGTAAAAGTAAAATAAAGAGAAAGTAATGCAGCCGAAGGAGGCTTGTTCTTTATCCTTATGCTGCAGATAGTCTGTTTAACTCAGGGGTGTCAAGTTTTTTGGCCGAGGGCCAGATGCAAAAAACAACACGTTGTCCCGGGCCAAATTGTACAATTTCACAGAAGGACATATCTATCTATGTGTGTGTGTGTGTGTATATATATATATATATATATATATATATATATATATATATATATATATATATATATATATATATATATAATACATGTGTGTGTTTGTGTGTGTGTGTGTGTTTGATTATTATTATGGAATTATTTTCCACATTTTAAAATCATAAATATATATTTTACTCACCATAAACTCTGTTAATGTGAACAGTGATGTTGTGCGCGTGATAGCGACACCCAGTGGTTATTTATTGAATTACGTTTATTTTTGTACAGTGGGCCAGATTCTATTGATATTTACAAAAAGCCTCGCGGGCCACCACTAAACTTATTGCGGGCCGCAGATGGCCCGCGGGCCGTAGTTTGGACACCCCTGGTTTAACTGTTTTCTCACTACTGAAGCATTCAGTTTTTCCTCATACAAAGTCATCCAAGTAAATAGCAAATGCATAGCATGATACAACTGACTTCCAAAGGGAATGTGAGATGAGACACTGATCAGTTTAATGCACATTATGCTCAAAACACACCCATAACTCATTACGAGAATAAGCACCCTGTTAGACCATGTGCCAGGGCACAAAGCATATTTTTCCATCCCTAATTAGCAAAAATGGATTCAGATACACCACAGATACAAAGCCATGCGCTTTTTTAGACTAAGCGCCTAGATAGAGCTCACTATTTGCTTCTGTCAACAGTGTGTAGTTTTATGGCAAAACATGGAATAGTTTTTCATTCGTTTCCTAATATTTAACATATTTATTTCTCGCTTTCTGTTTTAGACTGTAGGACCTTTAAAATAAAACAACAATATGCTTTAGCTGTTGCACACCTTTTGGGCATTTCTCAACCAATAGTGTTCAAACATTCAACTGTATTAAACAACAATAACTCAAAGCAATTTCTGCTGCACACATTCAGTGCTTAATGAGTGTTGATTTTGAATAATTAACAAAGAGCATTCAATCACAGTTGTGTGGAAACAAATCATCTGTTTAAAAGTGCATAAATAAATTACATCAAAACATTACTGTTCTAGCTGCACTAATGTCTATTTACTAATGACAATCAGAATCATCATGACCCTGTATATTATAAAGTATATGAAACCGATATGAGACATTAAATATAGCTAAAGAACTGTTGTGGTGGGTGCCACGGTGGCGCAGTGGGTAGCACGATCACCTCACAGCAAGAAGGCTGCTGGTTCGACCCTCAGCTGATTCAGTTGGCATTTCTGTGTGGAGTTTGCATGTTCTCCCCGTAGTTGTGTGTGTTTCCTCCAGGTGCTTCGGTTTCCCCCACAATTCCAAAGACGTGGTATAGGTGAATTGGATATGCTTAAATGTCTGTTGTGCATCTGTGTGAATGAGAGTGTGTGGATGTTTCCCAGAGATGGGTTGCAGCTGGAAGGGCATCCGCTGCGTAAAACAAATGCTGGATATGTTGGCGGTTCATTCTGTGGTGACCCGAGATTGATAAATGGACTAAGCTGAAAAGAAAATGAATTAATGAACTGTTGTGGTGACAATATTCCACTATTGCATTTGAGAATTGTTATTTTTGTTGTGTGATGACAGCAACAAGATCGCATTGTCACACAGATGCATGTTTTGCTCTGAAACTGAAAGATCTCGGAGGTCGTATGAGACAGCTCTGCGCTTTTCAGCCTGCTTTAATTAACTCTATAGTGCACTTGAGCATTAGCTTTGATGTGGAATCAATGTATCCTCATGTATGTCTGCAATAAATCAAAGGAGCATATGAACTTAATTAAATGAATGGGTTCATTTCCTGGATGAGGATCAACAAAATGTCAACTCTTCCAATTTATACCTCTTTATTTGCTGCTTAGCAATGTTATTTGTCATGTTTGCATTTATCGTGAGAGAGAGAGAGATCCATTTCATGAAAGCATGCATGGCTTGTGTGTATGCATAACAAAAAGAGTGTGAGATAGAGACAGAAAAATGCAAAACATAAATAACGTAGGACACAACAAAATGTAAAATGCCATTCTGTTTGGCTCTAAAAAGATGGAACATCATTGAAAGCATAAACATCACATCAATATCTTTTTAAGTGAACTTTCACGAACAAATTTTGAGAGGAGCACATGATATGATCGACTAATCATAAGCTAGCCTATCAGATCATTCTAAAACTACTATAAATATCCTGCCTAAACTTCATTCCATATCTTTGTTTTTGGAAAACCCCCTCCTTCTCCCTCTATCCTTCACTTCTCCATCCTCCTCATTCTATGATTGGGCAACACGGTGGCTCAGTATCTAGCGCCACTGACTCGCAGCAAGAGGGCCACAAGTTCTAATTGAGCCAGTCGGCACTCCAGTTTGCATGTTCTCCCCGTGTTCATGTGCGTTTTCCCCAGGTCCTCCGGCTTCCTCCCACAGTCTAAAACATGCACATAAATAAATCGTAATAACAGTCACAAGCACTTAACACATCTATATTGAATCAATCAAAACCACCATATTAGCCAAAGTAAAATGGGGGCACTCGAGAAACACTTTTAATGCTCATTGTACAGGCGGGAACCTTGGGCTCATCTATCTCCTTGCTCAGGGTTCTCTCCCATGCCAAACCTGCTATCACAGTCGAGCATTACCTAAGTGTGAACTCTTGAATTAGTTACATTTTGCAATTGCATTAGATATATTTATTTTGCATTGCACTGTCAAGATATTTTTGTAAATAAAATAAGTACTGAGGTTTTACAAGAAACTTTGCAAGAAATCCCAGTCTTTATATTGTAAACATTTATTCATTCATTTTATTTTGCTATTTTCTTTGAAAAGCCAATTATTCTGGCAAATGTTTTACCAAGCGGATGCCCTTTCAGCCGCAACCCAGTATTGGGAAACACCAATAAACTGTTGGGAGAAATCGGAGCACCCGGAGGAAACCCAATGCGAACATGCAAACTCTTCACAGAAATGCCGTCTGGCTCAGTCAGGACTCAAACCAGCGACCTTCTTGCTGTGAGGCGACAGTGCTAAACACTGAGCCAAGTTTTAGCATGCAGTTTGCCATTAGTGTTTGATATTAGTGCCTTACTAAGTTGAATTTAAACAAATACATAAATCAATTATAATTCACAATTAAAGGTAGTACAGGCAGTTTCAGAGAGGCTAGAAGTTGCTAATGTCACACCTCCTCCACATCACATGAACGAGCACAAGAATTTGTATGCAATTTGGCATTAGCAATTCTTTTTTGTCACCCGTATTAAAAAAACCACTTAAATTATCATTAGAAATTGAAGAACAGGCCATTTCAGCCATTTCAGTGGCTAAAGCTAAATGCATGTGCACAAAAACATGCACATCCAGTTGCAGACTGAAGTGATAAGATGAGGTAGATTACTTCATATCTCATTCACCATTGAGAAAACATTACATGTCAGCGCATAATATTACGGTAGAACCATAACACTGTGTGTCCTCCCAACAATTTTATCCAGAGGCACATGCTTATAATGAAAATGCTTCTTTTTTAGAACACCAGCTAAGTGTGACAAGCAGCTACTCTATGTGTTCGGCTTTTTCTAAATGTGTTTAATGGATTAAAGAATAAATAAATGAACGAATGAACAGATTAACCAACGAATGAACAAAGATTTTTAAATGAATGAATAAATGAATGAATGAATGAATGAATTAAAAAATGTCCTAATGCATTTAAAAGTATATCACAAATTGTACCCTGAAATGAGTCTGATTTTTATGATAAGAAATCATGCAAACTAAGATGGAAACACATTGATCGAATACATTCCTTAACGAGATTTAAAAAAATAAAATAAATTGATGCGTCTGCCCCAACAGGTCATGTAATTGAATAACTGGACCAGCGGATCTCAGTAAATACCATCTCAGATGTTGTTTTCATCATTCTGAAATGCCTGAATCTGTTATCAAAATGATTTGGTTAAATGTCAAGTTTCACTTCAGACAGTAAACAGTCTCAAAAGCACCTGCGGAAATTATTTATTAGGAAGGTAACATGAGTTATACTTGTTTCCCTGGTTGTAACAATTTCAATGTTTATTATAGATAATATTGTCAGTTTGTTTTGTTTATTATTATTATTATTATTATTATTATTATTATTATTATTATTATTATTATTATTCAAATGTATCATCATTGGGAACTGCGAGACTATGCCTTATAATTTGTGCACGTTTTGTTCTGGCTTTAAGGAAAACAGAATACAAGAATACAGAAAACAAAAAAAAAACTTTCAAGAGTCTTGAAGACGCCTCCAAGTCCTAAGAGAAAAAAGAAACTCAGAATAAGTTCTAGAATAAGAGCAACATCAAAATTGCAGAATTAAATAGTAGAAACTTGATAATTGTAAAATTACAGTTCAAAAAAAAAAAGTTAAATTGCATATGTACAAACTGTAGAAATGTTAAAATTACAGTGGCAAAATTGCAGTATGAATGATTAATTTATTATTTTAATTAGAAAAATATATTTTACATTGAATTTGCAATCACTTTAAGCTTTCATGCTTTTTCACATAATTATAGACTGTGAAGTAAATTCTATGAAAAGTTTGATTGTACACACTTGAATGATGATTAAAATTACAGGAATTAAATGAAAAATCAGAGTAATACATTTCATATTCAAGTTGGCATCACCCTAAGATATTGAAGTCTTTCTTAAAAGACTTGCATGCGTTTCCACATAATTATAGATTGTGGAAGTAAATTCCACAAGAAGTTAAACCGTAGGAACTTGAATGACAGTACAATTACAGTTGAATACTGAATGAATGATTCCCTTTTTTGAACAAATGATTCCTTTTTTAAAATGTTCCATTAGAAGAGGAAAAACCTATCAAAGCTGACATATACACTATACACCATTCCTTTCATAAGAATCCTCACAGTACACTTAAAGAAGTTGAAAGTACCATGTTTCAATACTAAGAAATCTGACTCTCATTGAGTTCCATTATTCCTTCATAGGCGTCAGTCGACCCGATTTTTCACCAAAAGAAAAGGTGACTCTTGTGAGGCCAATGTTAGATAAAATGGAGCTCAATGAACTCCTAGACAATCATTTTTTCACCTCTTTCGCTCCATCAGAAAGCCATCTAAAATGGATGTTTAATGCACAGATTCAGTCAAAGGTGACTCAGAATCTCTTTCAGTTACAGGCAGACAGATGTATCTTTCTGTTCATTGCTACCTTTCTTTTTTTCTTTTTTTTTTGTCAAGAACACAGTGAGCCCAGACTGATTAAATTGGTGTCCTCACCTACACCGAGTTGAACTAACCCAGGGTTCTTCACATCACAGTGATTATTTCAAATTGAAAGGGGAAAAAAAGATCTGGAAAGACAGAGGGGATGGGAGGTGGTAAAGAAGATGAGAAGGCAAGAAGAGAACAAAATATGAATACAATTGCCTTTGAAATTTCCTTTTGTTAGAACAGAATTGGATTATGGGTATTTTGGATACTCTCTGCATGGGCTGTGAAGGTAAAAGCTTCTGTTTCATTACACAGGTATGTGTCAATTTGTAGAGAAAACGAGATCCCTGCTACAGGAGGTTTGTTTCTGAGCTGCAGTAATGCTACTCAGAACATTGCAGTTTAGTCGCGGTTCATTTCATTTTTTTAAAACTCTAATCACAACTAGCTGTAACTTGTGACTATCATTTTTAGATGACAACGTTAACTTGAAACTAGCTGGGTATCATGATAATCATCATATATTCTAAATGCATATTTAGTAGGAAGTCACATATGAATTGGACTGTAAGTACCCTGCATGTTCTTAGCAATGCTCATATTTTTGTTTAATTAGTCGTTTGAATGAATGGATGAATGAATGAATGAAGCAATGAATGAATAAATGAATGAAATTTGCTGGAAAATTGTACTTTCTATGTTAATTCATATTTTATTTTATATATTTATTTTAGAGGAATATAATTCAATTCAATTCAATTCACCTTTATTTGTATAGCGCTTATACAATGTAGATTGTGTCAAAGCAGCTTCACATAGAAGGTTATAATAAATTGAAAATGTCAGTTTAGTTATTAATTTTTGAGTTCAGTTCAGCTCAGTGTTTTTGAACATTCACTACTTAGAGTCCAAACACTGAAGAGTAATCCACCGGTGCGCAGCTCTAGCTGCAGTCTAGGCGCCAGAGGTTGGAGAACTCGAGGCTCGTCTCTCCTTGGAGGGTCACAGGAATCCGTCTCTTGCTTGCTACTCTGCCAAGCAGCTGCTCAGGATACAGCGAGGTCCAGGATTATGGAGCCTTGGAATCGTCTCGGTGCGGGTCTTGGATCGCATCAGTGGCGCTGCATAGTCTTTGGGGGCCTGGGGATGGGTATCCCCAGTTGGAAATAGAGAACAAAGAGAATAATTAGCGTAGCTGCTGTTCATAGTGTATACAAACAAGATGCGTGGAACACATTCATGCATCATACCGCTAAGTGCTGTATTGAGTGTATGCTTTACTAAAAAGATAGGTCTTTAATCTAGTTTTGAACTGTGAGAGTGTGTCTGAGCCTCAGACATTATCGGGAAGGATATTCCAGAGTTTAGGAGCCATAAATGAGAAGGCTCGACCCCCTTTACTTGACTTTGCTATTCTGGGTACTACTAGAAGCCCTGAGTTTTGAGATCTTAAAGAGCGGGTTGGATTGTAGCGAGACAGAAGGTTGGTTAGATAAGCAGGAGCTAGATTATTTAATGCTTTATATGTAAGAAGTAATATTTTAAACTCAATACGAAACTTAACAGGCAGCCAGTGTAATGAGGATAAAATTGGGGTGATATGATCATATTTTCTAGACCTGGTAAGAACTCTGGCGGCTGCATTTTGTACTAGCTGAAGTTTGTTAATAGAAGAGGCTGGGCAACCAGCGAGCAGAGCATTACAGTAATCTAACCTAGAAGTCATAAAAGCATGAACTAGCTTTTCTGCATCTGAGATGGATAGCATACTTCGTAGCTTAGCAATATTTCTCAGATGAAAGAATGCAGTTTTTGTGATATGGGAGATATGGCATTCAAAAGTTAAATTGCTGTCTAATATGACACCCAGACACCCTTTAACAGTAGAGCTAATGCTAACTCTGCATCCCTCTAGTTGCAGGTCGAGTTGTGAGATCTGCTGTGTACAGGATTTAGGTCCTATAAGTAATAGTTCAGTTTTGTCTGAGTTTAAGAGAAGGAAGTTGTTGGTCATCCAGTTTTTAACATCTTTAATACACTCAGTTAGTTTTGACAGTTTAGACGTCTCGTCAGGTTTAGTGGAAATATATAATTGAGTATCATCTGTATAGCAGTGAAAGCTGATCCCGTGTCTTCTAATGATGTCTCCCAGGGGCAGCATGTATATTGTAAACAGCAAAGGGCCTAAAACTGATACTTGAAGGGCCTAAAACTGATCCTTAAGCAAAAATACATACATAACCTGCATACATACATACATACATAATCCTTAAGCAAAAATACACATAACCTGCCAAAAGTCTTGTTGTCGATCCAAGTTGTAAGAGCAACAAAAAATAACTTTCTTCTGGTTGATCATTTGGAAAAAGTGGCAAAAGGTAGATTTGTCTGATGAATCATCTGTTGAACTGCATCCCAATCATCACAAATACTGCAGAAGACCTATTGGAACCCCTCATGAACCCAAGATTTAGGTTCAGAGTTAAATCTTGGTTTGGGGTTACATTCAGTATGGCGTCGTGCGAAAGATTTAAATAATTTTGGATGAACTCTCGAGTCCTGCAAGAACGCTTGCTTTGCCATTGCAGATGACTTTATTAATAAGTTATTTAAGTCATTGCAGAGATGCATGGATGCAGTCGTCCAATTTCATGGGAGTCATACACAAAATGAACTGTTTTACCACTGCACCATGACTTTATATTCTACACTGTGCACTCTTTCTGTTTCTAAAAGTAACATGACTTTTGTCAAAGCAAAGTCAGACCTGTCCTAATTAATTAAAAATCAAGGCATGATCATAATTTATTTTTGTAAAATAAGCATAATAGAGGCATTTGCCTTTCATCTAAGCCACTTCTGATATCAAATGATAAACTAAAAGTCATGTTTATAATTATTGTTCCTAAAACGTGGATAGTGGACAATACTTTGGCAGGTAGTGTTTATAGTATTTGAATATTCTTATTCTTTTATTGCACAAAGAATCAATATATTGATCACAGTTTAATATATATACAGTTGAAGTCAGAATTATTACCCCCCCCCCCTCTATTTTTTTCTCCAATTTAAGTTTAACGGAGAGAACATTTTTTTTCAATACATTTCTGAACATGATAGTTTTAAGTCATGTCAAATAATTGTTTTAAGTTTTAAGTCATGTCAAATAACTGATATATTTTATCTTTGCCATGAAGACAATAAATAATATTTTTCTAGATAATTTTCAAGACACTTCTGTACAGTTTAAAGTGTGTCACGGATTGGCCAGGCTCTCCCGGCACTCATCAACCCAGAGCACCATCACCTGCATTCTGATTGACACACAGCTGTTTCCCATCACAGAGCACCCATAAAGACCCCATCTTCACGACACTCAGACGTCCGGGCTCGTTGACTCGAAAGCGGACTCTGAGTGTCTCTCCTGGCACTATCAGCACTCTAAAAGCAAACTGTGATCATTACTTACCCAGTCTCTCTGTCTCTCCGTAGTTCCTCCTGTTCCCAGAGTCTTCCGTCAGTGGTCCTGTCGTCGTCTGTTCAACGTTGTCAAGTATCTGGTGTGTGTCGTCCATCCTCCTCACGTGTACTCTCCTCCTGAAGCAAGTTAAAGTCTGTTCCTGAGCCTTCCTCCACAAATCCTCCTAGTGTTACTCCAAAGTGTTATATGTTGTCAACAATAAACTCACCTATACGTTTCACTATCCTCAGATCTCCGTCTGCTTCATAACAAAGTGACATTTAAAGGCTTAACTTAGTTAATTAGTTTAACTAGGCAGGTTATGGTAATTAGGCAAGTAATTGTATACTGATGGTTTATTCTGTAGACTATTATAATTAACTATAATTATACTATTATACTATTATTACCTATACTTTTGACCTTAAAATGTTTTTTAAAAAAATATTCTAGCCGAAATAAAACAAATAAGACTTTGTCCAGAAGAAAAAATATTATCAGACATACTGTGAAAATTTCCTTGCTCTGTTAAACATCATTTGGGAAATATTTAAAAAAAGTTAAAAAAAAAAATGAAAAGGAGATAATAATTTTGACCTTAACTGTATGTATATAGTATAATCGTTTACCTATGAATAGTACAAATTTATACATACATAACAAAAAATGTGACAGATTTTTATTATGTGGCTGAATTTTATTATATTTTTTGCACCTTCCCAAAACATGTTGCATTAATCAGTAGGAATAACCAGAAATTTATGACTTTTTCCAATGCATCAGTGGGGTGTTTAAGGAGAAAAAAAATCCATTCCCCATACTAGTTTATTACTGAAGGAAGTTACTGCCTGACAGAGCAGTTTTTATGATTGGATTCTCATATTTCAAATATGAGACAAATAGCAGTGTAATGTGTTTTTGATGATGAAGTACATTACAGTACCTCAGGCATCATTTCCCTTGGCCAAGCCCTTGCGTTCAGAGCCACAAACCTTACAGTCTTTTCAGAGGCCCAATTATGCAAAACAGATCAAGCGTTCAGGCGTGGCAAAGCCGTTTAAAGCGTTCCACGTATCACCATAGGTTTCCTTCGCTTCCGTGGCAAGATTAACTGTGTGAAACAGTGCCTTTAATAAAAATTGAGGCTGAGAGAAAGGAAAGACGAAAACTAAGAAGCCGGCCAATTAATTTGTATAAAACAATTTATATTCCTGCAGCAACTTCCCTGCTCCCATTTTCTTTTAACACAAAATAGCACGTGGAATGTTTTACATAATGCTGCAAAAATAAATAACTATTAGGGTCGTGTTTGATGCCAAGATCATTTTGGATTCTAGCAGGACTTTGCAGCCCGTAGGTCACCTTTGATTAATCAATTAAAATCAAAGGTTGTTTAATATTCCAATGAGGTTTTCTGTCAGCATAGCATGGAAACTACCACACACATGCACACACACGCGCACACACACACATCTGCAATCAACTCTCTTTCTACACCTACTCATCTGAGTCTATTAGAGCTGTAATTTACTGACTAGCTGACTACTTGATGGTGTAATTTTATGTCAGAAGGTCAAACACTATATAAGGAAGGCATCAATCAAAAGAGACTTGGACTTTTTTACATACTGTAGAAACTAGTGAGCTGCCTACTTAGAACTTAGAAGGCCCAGAGTTTCCATCAAGAAAAATAAAAGTAAGAATGAATGAATGAATGAATGAATGAATGAATGAATGAATGAATGAATGAATGAATGAATGAATGAATGAATGAATAAATAAATAAATAAATAAATAAATAAAAAGTCTATGTAGGCAACAACATTTTAATGTCTTAGTATGCCAAGTTCTTGCCATACAAAAAATGCGGTTGCTTTAATTTAATTTAATTTAATTTAATTTAATTTAATTTAATTTAATTTAATTTAATTTAATTTAATTTAATTTAATTTAATTTAATTTACAGTTTAAAATATATTCTACTGATTCTGAATGAGTACATGTACCATTAGTGCAATGCCTTTAACATTCACTCCTAATGTTCAGTCATTTCCTATACATTACTAATTTCTTAACAATTGAATAGTTTGTTTCTCATCAAATGTTTTACATGCCAAGACACAATTAAATGTTGGATACTGTTGTGATGTCAAAAATATTGAATATACTTGAAATATACCCAGAGTTGATGGCGCGGTGGCACAGTGGGTAGCTCTGTTGCCTCTCAGCCAGAAGGTTGCTGTTTCAAACCTCTGCTGGGTCAGTTGGCATTTCTGTGTGGATTTTGCAAGTTGTCCCCATGTTGGCGTGGGTCTCCTCCGGGTGCTCTTGTTTTCCCCACAGACATGCGATTTAAGGCTCTGTTCACACTGCAGACAAATGTGGCCCCAATCTGATTTTTTTTGCCTACATCTTATTCAGGTAATGACAGTGTGAACAGCCCAAGCCGCATGAAATCTGATCTTTTCAGTTTAGATTTGTGCCACATTCGTGCCAGATCTTATGTTTTTCAAAGCGACTGCAGTGTGAACGGTTATGTTGTGTCTCATGTGACTTTTACATAATCTTTGAGAGACATGCATCATCATTCTGTGTTTCTTCTACTCCTCAGCAGCATAGTAGAACAGCACACGGGGCAAAAACTTTACCACAGAAAGTTGGTTGTTCATTTTGAAAAAAATGAAGGCAAAACTGGTACTTGTTAACCAATTTGGTTAACGATTGGGGCATGTTGATCATGAAGCAAAAGAACGTCTGAGGTGCTGCGGATAGGGGATCCGTGGGCAGATGAGGGGGCACTTTCATTTTAAGTGGAACTTTCTTTCCAAAAGAAAAAAAAGGGCAGATGCTCAATCACCCAAAGCCATCTTCTGCACGTGCCTGCTGTTTATCACCAAGTAAAATAAAAATTACTGTGCAAACAGAGATGAACCAACTCAGCCTTCACAGTTCAGTCTGCGGCTGCTCATTAACCCTTGATGAGTTCACTACAGTGGTGGTCAGATAGACCTGCGCCGCAGTTGTCATAAATCACAAATGATCAGTGTTTTCTATCACAAGTGACTTATTTTAGGTTTCAAATGGCGAAATACACATTAGTAGTAGCAGGACAACCCTTTACAATTCATGAAATGCACCACAGTTCTCTGTGATAAGGGTAATAATCATGTTAGGCTTAATCTAACAACATGCTCCGTATGGTTACACATTGTGTGCATAATTAGACATTTGGTTCTGTCCGTAACTATACTTTTGCGCATGCGGGTCTGTTTAGGACTGTAAAAAATATACATAAATAAGCAGTTTTCTGTATTTTGTGATTCATGTTTTTTTTCTTCTCCATTTATTTATGCATTTGAATTGCGTTATGGGACCTTGATCTTTCTTCAAGCAACATTTAACCTTAGCAAGTTTAATTTTTAAGTTATATATGGTCTGGGTTGGTGTATATGTTCATACCAAACCCTGATGATAAGCTCAGTACATTTTCTGTAATTTTACAGACTTATTTCTCTATATATTATTTCCTATATGCTATATTATTTCAAACTATTAAAATGTCAATATCAAAGCTTCTTCGGTAAACTGCAGAGTTGAATTTTCAACATCACAAGTCGACAGAGCAGAGATCAAGGTTATATAATGCATAAACATAAAAGACTTGTAAATCACAAAATATGGAAACTGTTCATTAACGGATTTCTTTACAGTAGTATACATAATCAGTAAAAACAATATTATGAATGCTTGTCCACATAAAGATAGACAGGTGAGACAAATATATTTGATTTCAAATCATAGAAACCGTTAAGGTGTTTTGTGCTATTTATTTGATGTTGCGCAAACAACTGCACAGCAACAATAATATACAGTATTTGTTGATACTAAATATCTGTATATCATTAGTGTGAAAAGGAACAAACATTGTTGGCGTCATTCTGCCCTATAGAATTCAGTTCATGTAGAAACTGCAGTCAAAATGTTTAAGATACTTTTCAGACACTTTTATCTAAAGCGACGCAGACTACATTCAAATTATAATTAGTTTTTAATCATTTCATCATGCTTTCCCAGGGACTCAAATGCATGACCTTGCTAGCACAGTTCTGTTTGAGCCACATAGAAAAGCTACAGTCCAGCTGATGTTTCTGAACAAAGCTTTAGACTTCTAATTCTCCACATGCCACTACTATAGATGAGAAGTCTATAATCAAAGAAGAGGCTACATATCGAGATCATCCGTCTTTTTTCTCTCCGTCCGTGTGGGAGTTGGAGGAGATCTCACAGCTTCAAGCACAGCTGGCAGGCGTATGTGATCCTCAGCTGAGAGCTTTCTGTCAGCTCTGTGGCTTATGAGAGTTTCAGAGAGGTGGTCTAGTAGAGCTCTCCTTGCTTTGAATATTGATGAAGTGCCAATTAATTTAAATGCTAACCAGCCAACAAACCTTAATTTAGCTGCACCAAATAGGTCAGAGTACATCAGTTCATCAAATTACTTTAGTTGACATTGCAAGACCGAGGCCATGTCCACACGTACACAGATATTTTTATTTTTTAAAAAAGTTCATTAAATAATTAAATATCTCTGTCTATATGAAAACAATAACGCATTGTGATGCTCTGTCAAGGACATCCAGAATCAACTGGCAGGGATCTTTTCAGCAACAACCCGAACCCCTGAGAACAAAACCAGGACCCTCACCACACGACAACCAAGTGATGTGGTGCTCCACGTTTGGTATGCATTAGAATAAAACCATGTTGGCCAATCAGAATGGATAAAATAGCGCACACACTGACATCATCAGGCAAAAACAATGGTTTTAGTGGCCACGCATCAAACTCTAACCGGAGTTTCTGAAAAACTTCAGATTCAGGCCCGTTTACACTAGTGCGTTTCAGTTTTAAAACGGCGTGTTAGCATGAAAACGATCCGCGTCCACACCAGCGTTTCACCCTGCGTTTCTGAACCTATCTCTGTCCACACTACTCCACCAAAAACATATTTCACATGACCATTCGCGCACTCTGGGCATGCACGTTCAAGTATTAACAAGAAGCGTGTGTCTTGCTGGTTCTTCCCGATGTAACCCAAAACCGGCATTCTAAATAGGGCTTACGCTGCTTGAAACGCGAGCGATTAGCGAGTGCTCGAACAATAGCTTGCCTCTTGCGAATATATGCAGCAGTTGAAGTAAAAAAGGTAAAGTTTAACTGCACAATAGCGCCTAAAACGGACAATAGTTCAAACAACGCTCCCATTTCTGTATCCAGCAGCCACGCCTCTGTTTTCATATGTCTCCGTTTTACCCCATCCACACTGAGACGGAGCAGCAGCATTTTAGAATGAAAACGGCTTCTCCAGCGTTTACAAAACGCTCCGTTTTCGGGGCTCAAAAACTCCGGCGTAGTGTGGATGGATAGCGTAACTGTAGCAAAACTTATGCGTTTTAAAATGAAAATGCATTAGTGTAAACGGGGCCTCAGTCACCCGATACAGCATTTTTGTGTGGACAAATGAACAAACCATATAGAAAGCACTTTCTATAGTTTTTCCTTAACCCTTATGTTGGGGATACACTCTGGGCAAATTTACTGCTCTTTTGATATGTTAGGGATGAAAACATCCAGGAAATTGGCTGCTGTAAAAATGCATCAGATAAATATTTTTATATAAAATATATTTTTTTTCGAATTTTTTTAGTTTTTGTTGGATAAATCTGTTTATATGAGTCAGTTGGCATTTCTGTGTGGAGTTTGCATGTTCTCCCCGTGGTTGCGTGGGTTTCCTCCGGGTGCTCCGGTTTCCCCCACAAGTCCAAAGACATGTGGTACAGGTGAATTGGGTTGGCTAAATTGTCTGTAGTGTGTGAATGTGTGTGTATGGATGTTTCCCAGAGATGGGTTGTGGCTAGAAGAGCATCCGCTGTGTAAAAAATATGCTGGATAAGTTGGCGGTTGATTTCGCTGTGGCGACCCCGGATTAATAAAGGGACTAAGCTGACAAGAAAACGAATGAATGAATGAAATCTGTTTATAACCTCAATCCTAATCAAAAATACTAAATTGTTTAAAACATTACAGGAACTCTTTAATTACCAAATTTGTAAATGATGTCACTGATTTGGTAAAAAACACACACACACACACAAAACTACCTATTTTCAATATAAAAAGTAATTGTGGACTGGATATGTATTTTTTTTTAAACCTTTTATCACAGTCTCTGACATGTGAAACAACATTGATTTTGACGCATTGTTTTTGATTGATTTTGATTTTTTCTTCCCATTTTACTGTTGGTGGCTGTTTTTGCCCCATTGACTTCCATTATACGGTAGCCACATTTTTTTATTGCAAAACCATGACACCATACAATCATGCATTTTTGATTGTTGGTGGTTTTTCCTGTTGGGAAGAGGTGCAATTTATAATTTTTACTGTTGATCATCAGTTGGCACCATTAACCCTTTATATAAAAAAGCGTAGTTTTTGGATATTACAGTATATGGAGCATAACAGCAAATTAAAGTGTAAGTGTGTCTGTGAGTGTGTGAGAGTGACCTTTGCGCACTTGCCTTGATGTGTCTAAGAAAATCAAAATATGCATCTCAGCTCTCAGAACTAAATGGAGGAAATAAAAACAAAGACTGTGGTTATAATGGAAGTAATTATGGCAAAAACATTCACCAACAGCAAATTAGGGAGAAAAGAATGAAAATCTAACAATACATCAAAGCCAATGTTGTTACTAATCGTTCACATGTCCAAGACTGTAAATAATTACGAAATCCAGTCCAAAAATACATTTTGTGTTGAAAATACGTCATTTAGTGTGTTTTTTCTGCCAAATCAGTAACGTAATTTGTGAACTCTGCAATTAAAGAGTTTAAAACATTTAGTAATTTTGACCAGGACTGACGTTGACTAATGGATTTATGCAAAGAAATTTGAAAAAATATTTATCTGATGCGTTTTTACAGCAGTTAAATTTAATGGATGTTTTTATCCCTAACATACCAAAGGGTGGTAAATCTGAGCAGTGCACAAGAGTTAAAACAAGCAAAATAGTTTGGTAATGGTGTAAGCAAAGAAATCTTATGTCAAAATTAAAAACAAGACTATTTTGCTTACCCTATTGGCAGGTTATTAAAATACCTTGTTTTTGGCATATTATTTCTCCAAGCAAGACATTGTTCTAACTTGTCTAGATGATGCTTCTTTATTTAAGAATTTTTAGATACTTGCACTAGAAACAAGAAAAAAAAAATCATTTTTGCTTGTAGATAGACATTGAAAACTACTAAAAGGAAAGTTATTGATGTTCATTTCATTGAAGGACAGGCAGATAAAAATCCACATCCAACACATGAAATAGCAATGAGATGTGAAAACCAGTACAGACCCGTGACCTATTATTGCTTGAAGTGACATTAATTGCTCAAATAATTTAATGTAAGCGCAGCGAGTGCACACATTTCTGCCTGAAATCAGCGACCGGCTTTATGATGGATCTGCTCTTTTGTAATCCATCACAAAGTTCTTTCCAATTATCATCATCATCAGCTTCAACAGCTTCACAGTCGTCCTGTGATAGAGAGATATAATCAAACACTTTGGAGTCAGATTCGCACAGATGCAGTCACATATAGAGAGATAATTGAAGTACCCATAACGTTACCTAATAACAGCGATGACTAACAAAGGACTGTTCAGAGTTTGCTAAAGTCTTTGTGTCTGCGTGATAAAAAAACACTGCTGAAGAATGATGTCTGTCGACTGTCAATTAGCTTTGCTTGCTGTAGGTGTTTTAGATTTATAGCGGCGGAAGGGTGAGATTCTCCAGAGCTTCTAAAAAAAGATCACAGGAACCAGTGTTTGAGGATTGAACACTTTAAATCAAGACAAACATACAAGCATAAGATAGCATTCATTAATTCATTCATTCATTCATTCATTCATTCATTCATTCATTTTATTTTCACTTAGTCTCTAATTCATCAGGGTAGTATGACAGTATGGCTTCACTTTACTGGGGCATTAGGACTGAGACAGACAGCAGGTTGATCACTCCCTGCTGGCCTCTCTAACACCACCTCCAACAGCAACCTAGTTTTCCATGTGGTCGCCCATCCAGGTACTTACCAGGCTCAACCCTGCTTAGCCAACTATTCCAGCATATTCCAGTTTTATGCATCGGATGCCCTTCCAGCCGCAACCTAGTACTGGGAAAAACACTCATGCACTCCCACATTCTCACAAACACTCATACACTATGACCGATATAGTTATTCAATTCACCTATAGCGAATATCTTTGCACTCTGGGGGAATCCGGAGCACCGGAAGGAAATCCACAGAACACAGGAAAACATGCAAACTCCACACAAAAATGCTAACTGACCCAGCTGGGGCTCAAACCAGTGACCATCTTACTGTGAGGCAAAAGTGCTACACATTGAGTCACTGTGTTTCCCTGCTCCTGCAAATTACTATGTTAAAAAAAAAATGTGTATTGACAATAATCGTTGTATAAGAATAAGAAAAAAATCTCCAAAGCTCACCAAGGCTTTTTTAGGTTAAAACACAGTAAAAACAACTGTTGTGATCACCAACACTGTAGCCATTGCGGATTGAGGGAGAACTCTCCCTGTCACTTACCCAAACTACATACTATTATATTCTGCGTCCACACACCAGTTTCAAGTTTACTCTGATTACACACACAGCCAAAGGACTTTATCATTAATTACATGGACTATAAATACACCTTTCATTTACACATCCATTTCTGAGTCTTGTTTAGCTGTTGCTGCATTACAAAGCATCAATCCTTGTTTTTGCCTTCCCTGTTTGTTTGTTTTTTATTATTTGAACCTTTTTGCATAGTTCATCGCTGTTTTGATTCCTGCCACCTTTCTTGTCTGCTTGCCTCATATTCGAATTATGTTTTGAATTGTCTCTATTGCCTCTTTGACTTCATGTCTTCCCTCCGCAACAGTGACAAAATACAATACAACATTGTTAAATTTTAAGGACAGAGAGAAACTGTTTTCTAATTTAGTATATTGTAATTTTAAACTTATGTTTTCACAAAGCTAGATATTCAGCAGCCTTTAATCTTATTTTTATTTTTTAAGAATATTTGCTGACAAACAGTGTTCTTCACAAACCTATGGTATTGTGTGTATGTGCATAGTCTACAGCAGGGGTGCTCAATCCTGGTCCTGGAGATCTACCTTCCTGCAGATTTCAGTTGCAACCCATATCAAACACACCTGCCTGTAATTATCAAGCTGTTCAGGTCCTATTTAATTGGTTCAGGTGTGTTTGATCAGGGTTGGAGCTGAACTCTGTAGGAAGGTAGATCTCCAGGACCAGGATTGAGCACCCCTGGTCTACAGTATATGAGATACTACATCCTAAAAAATATGATAAAAAATATCAAGTCATATGATATAAAAGGCATACATAATATTTATAGGTGGGGCTGGATCATATAAAAAGAGAATATGAACAAAAAACAATGGCTATCCTAAACTTGAAATACCAAAAGGTGTTGTTCTTTCTTTCTCTCTGGCTGCCTCACTTTTGACATTAGTGAAACTTAAACATATTAGGCAAGACAATAAACTTTCCCTACTAGACACTGTGAACAATGAAATACCTGAGCAAGGCAGTTTGGATAGAAACTAAACATTCTCATCATTGTTAACACAGTGAAATATGCTAACAGTGTGCATGTGTTTTACAAACATCTTATACAGGAATATTTTTTTTGCTGATGTTTTGTGTAAGAAATGTAGAGTGTAGCTCCTGGATAATAAATTATAAAATTAAAAATAAATAAACTGCAACATGGCAATCTATCTGAGGATACAGAGGTCAATACTCTGTTGGTTAGAAATCTTCTTGCACACAGTGAATGGAGCAGAATATAAACTCTCTCTCTCTCTCTCTCTCTCTCTCTCTCTCTCTCTCTCTCTCTCTCTCTATATATATATATATATATATATATATATATATATATATATATATATGAAAGAAAAAAAGTGCGAGCACTGTAGTTTTTATTAATAGTTGAAATTTTATCATTTAATAGTCAATATTAGATCATTATAATTTAATATTAGTTAATTTAATATTATTCATTAATTTATTTGGCTTAGTCCTTTATTTATCAGGGGTCAACACAGAGGAGTGAAGATACACTCTAAAAAATCCGGGGTTATTTTTTCTACCCAAATGTGGGG
>CAIGQQ010033155.1:2173278-2193278 GCA_903798035.1 Danio albolineatus
AACAACCCAATTTGGGTAGTTTTTAACACTGTGTTTTTTAGAGTGTACCATATGCCACCACTGTCATGACATGTTCACAATGGCTTACACACCATAGTAAGCCTTGTGTCGGTGAATCAATTTCTTAGTATAGCAGAGGCCAGCTCTAGGGTTACCCTGGTGACAAATGTCAGAGGTTGTGGTCTTAGGCGTCATCATTAGAGTACTTGCCTCTTATACCCAATTAACTGGTTCAAGGTAAAGACTAGAAGGGATACAGCTGCAGATACTTGGGCATGTGCAAATCAATATATCATAATGTATGTGACACTGCACATATTTAAGGTTTGAGGCTCATATTTAAGGTTTGAGGCTTCGGTTTGGGTTAGGCACAGACATTTATAAAACACACTGTAATAGGCAATTTAGTTCATTCATTTATTCATTTTACTTCGGCTTAGTCCCTTAATTATCAGGTGTCGCCACCGCGGAAAGAAGCGCCAATTAGTTGGCATATGTTTTACACAACAAATGATCTTCTAGTTGCAACCCAGTTCTGAGAAAGTTAATTTAATAATTAATTGAAATAATTGTTGTTAACTTCCGACCCAAGTTGTATCACTTCTAGCAACAAATTTGCTCGGAACAGTTGGGTAGCGTTATTATAATACAATTTTAGTTGTTTTATTTATCGCCTTTAAAAATTGCTCTTGAGAGATTTTATGATTCTGACTTGGATTTAGATTCTTATCATTATTAGTAGTAGTATTATAATTTTTTTTTTGTTATGTCGTTAGTTCAGAAGTGCTTGTGTAACTATTCCACTGCATATCATACTGTGCACGAGTGTGTATGTAACAAATAAAATTTAAATGTAAAATTTTAATTTGATATGTATTGTCTCCCCCTAACGTTAGATGAAATTTTCACTCCTAAATGCACAGCACATGAATAAAATTCTTTGCAAACTGATTTCTTGTTTGCCTTGTCATGGCTAAACTTGAAGTATCTAACTCAGAATCACACAACAAAGTCATTGAGTTGCACTTGTGAAGAAGATCAGTACAATTTGTGAACAGTAAACACGTTTTATGAACTAAATCAAAGGATTCACTAAAAAGAGTATCTAGACTACTGAACAGTGACCTAATTTCTAAATATTTTGATGCGCAAAAAAGGGCCTGGGGTGTTTTTGGCAGTTTAATTTAGGATATTAATAAATAATATCTGACGAGTCACAGATGTTCTGCGTGGGGACCATTTTCTCCATTTGGGACACATTGTCAACTGTTTTGTAATTGTCCCCCTTAAAACTTTTGAATGATCTCGGGTGTCTTTAGAGGATAATAAACTAAATGCTACCTGATGTTTCCTAACTCAGAATATGACAGTAGATTGACTGCACACCCTGTTAAACTTCCACGCACAAGAAAACAGCCCTGCAGAGACTTAATTAAGTTTTTATTGCAGCACACAACACCCTTTTCCCACTTCACTTTGTGTGTATGTGTAACTGACTTCTGACTGGGTTACAGAGGTCTCTCACACTGTCAATTTGAGTCTAATACATTCTAACAAGCCACCTGTGCTGGTTCTTTTGCTGCTATATGTGCGTATGTGTTTCTGCCTGAGTGCTTAGGGTATTTTTTTCTCCCCCTATTCTATTTTATTTTGTTGTGATGTTTGGAGTCACTGCTGTCTTAAAGTGGGTTGACATCTCGTGGAAGTTCTTCTGTCAGGAGTTGTATGCACCTGAGACACTTCATTCAATGCATGTTGTAACTCTTGAAGCAACAGGTTGAAGATGATGTAAGTTCAGTGACATACAAATGTGCATAAATATATATCTATATTTTCATGTCATTCAAATACTGAAATTTGTAACTCTTAGAACATTTCCATTTTTTTTACTATGATTTGGGGTGTTACTTATTAAATTGTGTATTCCTGTATTTGATTTGAGATTATGTGTCAATTGTGTATTTGTCATAAAAATACAGGGGTGCATATATCTCTTTTAATGTGCATAAGTCTACAAATCACGATTTACCTTAGAAGCGTATATGTTTTAGATCACCGCCTTGTTAATGTCACCCCAAATTAATGTTATTAGCATAAAAAAGAGAACCAGTAATCATAGAATCATAAAATCTTAACTAGAGATTGTGAAATGGTAAGATTTGCTTATATTTCTAAGTACTATGACTATTATTTAAAGGTTCAAGACACCCTGGAGTACATTTTTGAGATTTTAACAGATTTGAGTGTGTTAAGCATCAATTAAAACAATGTTAGCACCTTTTAGCCTTAATTGTGAGAAAAAAATGTATATCATTTGGAGCTTTTGTCAGCTAATTTCATCTTCAGGGTTTAAAATCGTTATTGGGGTGGAAACAAAATCAGTGACGTACAGTAGCACACATCTGCTAGTTGAGTGATGACGCGTCGTTTCTGAATTATTATTCATAGCTGAGTTTTCTAATCCTATGAGAAGACCCTGCTTCTTAATTATTCATGACTGCACGTGCTGTCCGAAGACAGATCTGCAAGCTGTGAGACCACGGCCGTGCACGACGTGCAGTATTTAGCCATTCATAAAGGCTTTTATGTGTTTGTTTCCAAGATCCACAGAGTTTGTTGCATGGCTTTCTCCATGATGCTGTCAGGGCCACCAATACAGCCAACCTGTTTGTGTGCAGCAAGCATTTTTGTCAAGAGAAAATTGGAAAATGGCAGACTTTGTCTTTTATCAGTTTGTTAAAATTCAGACACATCGCCGTGCTGCCGTGTTCACACATGTTTAAAATCCTCCAGATTATCAGCAGGTTGAAATAGATAGAGAAACAGACATGCTGTACTGATATCCACGTTGTCTGCATTCAGACTCTGGGACTCAGGAGGAGAGAAGTCCTCCTCATGTAGTATTTATGTAAATATGATTATTTTTATGATATAACAAATTGTGGTTATATATTATATGAAATTACGAACAGCTTATCGTATATGTAACGACATCAAATTACTGTTTATTTCTTTGCATTTTAACTTTGTTAACTATAAAATCATGCGTCTCCTAACATTTTGTATTGTAATTTCATTCATTCATTCATTTTCTTTTCGGCTTAGTCCCTTTATTAATCCGGGGTCGCCACAGCGGAATGAACCGCCAACTTATCCGGCATTTGTTTTACGCAGCGGATGCCCTTCCAGCCACAACCCATCTCTGGGAAACACATCCATATATTCTCATTCACACACATACACTATGGACAATTTAGCTTACCCAATTCACCTGTACCGCATGTCTTTGGACTGTGGGGGAAACCAGAGCACCTGGAGGAAACCCACGCAACCACGGGGAGAACATGCAAACTCCACACAGAAATGCTAACTGGCCCAGCCGGGGATCGAACCAGCGACCTTCTTGCTGTGAGGCGAACGTGCTACCCACTCGGCCACCGTGGCGCCCTGTATTGTAATTTATTTATTTATTTTTTTATCTTGAGCTGGTGAGCCAACTGACAAAAGCCCTTCTTTTCCCCTGCACTGGCGGCCACGCTGACTCCTCCCTTAGCTCTCAACACTCCATGCCCATCATGACGCATTGAAGCAAAATTCTGAGTTAGACTTGAACTGAAAGACAGGGGTTTCATGACTCTTAAAAAGGATAAATGGTGTGTATACACTGGTGTGTATTTTAGTCTATGCACAATTTATAAATGATGCCCCTAATGTGAACAAAACTTTTACTTTTTATTATAAATAGACAAATTAATGAATGATTGAATGAATGAAAGAATGAATGAATGAACGAATGAAGGAAGGAATGATAATAGGTGAAAGTTTAAGCCTTTAATAGCCAGACATATTAAATAAAATGAGATTAATTTTCTTTTTAAGATGAACTATTTAAAATATAATAATATAAATAATAATAGCATTATTATTATTATTATTTTTGGTAACACTTTATTTTGATGGTTCATTTGAGGATTAGTAGACTGTCTACTTAATATCTGTTGATGCAGACATTCAACAGACATTTAACTGACTATAAGAAACTTTGCAAGTACATGTCAACTTACAATAACCCTAACCCCAACCTAACAGTCTACTTATAATCTAATGAGAATTAGTTGCAATGTGACTTCAATTCAACAAATGGGCCAACAAAATAAAGTGTGACCATTTTTTTTCAATACCATATTGTTGTTAAGACACATACAATAGTCAATACACAAAATATACAATATATTCCATATACAATACAACACAAACAATTCAACTAAATGGCAAAAACAATTACGTTCTTCAGATGCCTTTAGCAAACTTTTTAACATGTTGATAATTTAGAGACAATAGAAATGTACAAATCAGATAATGTAATGTGGATACTTTGCTAATTTGCAGAAGCCATAACAACTTTACTAAGAGGCTGAGACCAAAAACAGTTGAATCAATCTTTAAACTATTTTAAAGTCTAATTATGAAAATACTCACGCACTCACTTCCCCTCAGCTAGTTTCATCATATATCACCACAGTGGAACGAACTACCAACTTATGAAAATACTTTGAAGATTCTAATGCTTAGCTGTAAAATTTAAGTAGCCCTTTAGCAGATATTTTTCACTGAAAGTGAGGCAACACCACCCTAAACAGTTCACATCAAACAACAGCTATAAAAAAAAAGATCATATCTACTTTTAATATAATGACTCAGGACAAAACGGTTCGTTTACCTTTATTTCTAATCAAAGAAGTTCTTCAGGTGAATCACCGTCAAGCTCAATAACAACCATGCAGTTCTGTATGCAATCTGCTGAGGCAAAAAATGAGGCATTAGCAAGGTAGCGCAAATGGAGTGCCTTTACTCTAACGTGTCTCCAGCCATTCCCAGATGACCGGCTGAATCCTGACCGTGAAGAAGATCAAAGTACATTACAGGTGGAATTAGATTGAGTTTGTACTATAAATTGGCTGCAATCAACTGAAAAAAAAGCAATCAAAATAAGATTGCCTCTGTTTCTCCATGTTTCTCTTTAGGCTGATAGAAATATGGTTTGTGCTATCAGAACAGCATGGATGCTTAGGTTTGCTGAGATTATCCATCGAGCATAGCTCAATTTTCTGCCAGCTCTTATAAAGGGCACGGTTACACTGTTGAATGATCATTTCAGCAGATTCATCATGTCGGTTCTCATTTTTCACCTCCAAAAGTAAAATATGATTTGCTGTGATATTCGCATTCTCACTCCTGAATCGCAGGGCCGTGTTTCTCTGTTATTAAACAATTCACCGCGCACACGCTGAGTTATGACATCCCAGCGCTAGCAAACACAGACAATATAAATATGTAAATGCACGAGGCGCTTGATAAATGTGATTGGAGCGTTTGCTTCTGAATGGAACCATATAGAGGTCGTTTTCTGTTTGTTGCAGGCAGGAAACAGCTTTCATTTGTCTCCGTGGCACATGGATGGATTGTTAATTAGGTACTGAGGAAGAAATTTCCTGCTTTGCAGATTGAAGGAGAAAAGAAAAGAAAAAATCTTCTGGACGTCATCATAAATCGGTGCATTTGTGAATTCATTTTTGACAATCAGATAAAAACTGTATGCTATGTTAATGGATGTATTGTAATTGTACTACCACCAATTTGGTACTAAAATGAAGAAATGTCAGCGCAGAGCAAAACACTGTAATGAATTATTTCTTAGAAAGACACATGTATTAAATTCTGCTCTCCAGATAGCTACTTTACATATTTAGAATGGAGTAATATAACACCACTATGCATTTCCTTATAAAAGAATGATAATGTCTATTAATTCTGCATTAGAAAGATGCTTAGAATATCATCCAAATAAAAAAAGACTACTGAGATTTGTTACCTATTATATAGTAAATCTATTATTTCTTTCATTATTGCAAATAGCACTTTTTTACACAACAGTTAAAGAAAAAAAGTCAAATTAGTTTTACAGATACAACTTAAAGTTTTGTTTAGTTAAAGACATGAAACAGCATATCTAATGCATGCATCTCGAAACAGAATAGTTGGTTTTTCGAAACAGCATATTTGGAGTAATCAGATGAGTAAGTTATTCAGTTCAGTGACACATTAATATCTTTTTTTTGTTTAAGAATTAGCGTTTAAATGAATTGGTTGAAATGATAGCTTTAGCTTACTCACTGAGACAGTGACTTTGCACCATCTACTTGTATTTTGTTGCAAATTATTCAATATGTTTCAGTCATTTAATATTTAAAACATTATTCTCAACATTATTATATAATTGTAATTATTCTTTAAATAATTTCATACAACATTCAATATGCATTAAGCAGCATGTGTAAAATGTAAGGTGTATTTTTAAAACTGATTTCATTAGATTAATAATCATTTATTGTATTTTAATTTGTATTTGATTAAATTTAGCAATGGGACAACTGAGGATGCAGCTGGGAAAAAAAAAAATATATGTTCTCCTCTAATTTTATTGCTCAGTGTTTTTTAATGTATTTATTAGATGTTCTCTAGGCTGAAAGAGGGCACAAACCAAAGCCCACTGAAATCCTGCAATGATTATAATAAAGAATTTCATACTCTGTTTCACTAATCTAAATTACATTAAAGGGCACCTATTATGCAAAGACGTTTGAAAGCAGATTGGACTAAAATGTGTGTAGAAAAAGAGTGTACACAGCTTTACTAGAGTGGTATAAACACAGAAGTCCTTTGAGGCTGCACAATGACGCAGTAGTTTATTTTTTCTTGTCTATCCATATTGATTGACAGAGGCTTTTTATCAGTTATGTTAGATTTTAGTGTTTTGAATAGGAGGAAATACAAAGAAATGTACATTAAAGAACGGATCTATTCCAACTAACCGTGTTCCAGCTTCACCTCAATTATGTCGTACACCTTATAGAGGATTTTGAACCATTTATCATGCAGCTCAATGTGGAATATTCCATAGCAAACTAGCCCACCTTATAAATCAGATATTTGTTGTTATGTGTTCTGAACTGTAATTGCACTTTGTCAAAAGAAATAAGAAAATACTATTTTCAGCATGGTTTAATAAATGATCTGATGGGTATTTTGAGCTGAAGCTTTACAGACACATTCTGGAGACCTATTTTACATCTTGTAAAAACTTTAAAGGCCAAAATGATTAATAATTTAAACTTTCCTGATAATGTCACTCACATATATTTATTGCGTACATCTAAAGCTATAAATGAAAGAAAATTTTTGTTGAAATGTATTAATTTGTACATTTACATGTGTGGATTTATTAACTTTTTAAATAAATGCATATTTAATATTGGCTAAGAAAAGTAACTGTAAAGACTAAAGTAATGGTAAAGACTTACTGTACATGCACATACAGTGGGGAAAAAAGTATTCCACGCATCATGTTTTATTTTTATTTTTTCTGGGAAAAAAATTCTGAAGCAGCTGTTGACATGGAATCGAACCAGATTTTGGTAAAAAACACAAACAAATTAAACATAAAAATATAACAAAACAAACAAACAACAACTACAAAAAAAGAAAAGAAAAGGTTTGTGTAATAACAATGGAATGACAAGGAGAAAGTACTGAACTACTAAAATAATAATGTTGTTGTTTTTGTTTTTTGGTTATGGGATCTTAAAGACACCTCTCATATGGAGAATGAAGTCATGCATTCCTTAGGTCAGATTTTTTTCACAGACTTCAACAGAGTGTAAAAATCTTGGTGGTTCTGTGGGTTTTGTCTATCAGATCTGATCCTTTTAAATATATTTTGTATTTTGTAACCGGCTGCTAGCTCTCTGCAACTCTCACATGGTCGCCCACTGAAGCTAAGCAGGGCTGCGCCCGGTCAGTACCTGGATGAGAGACCACATGGGAAAGCTGCTGGAAGTGGTGTTAATGAGACCAGCAGGGGGCGCCCAACCTGTGGTCTGTGTGGGTCTTAATGCCCCAGTATAGTGACGGGGACTCTATACTGCTCAGTGAGCACCATCTTTCGGATGAGACATTAAACCGAGGTCCTGACTCTCTGTGGTCATTAAAAATCCTAGGATGGTCTTCGAAAAACAGTAGGGGTTTAACCCCGGCATCCTGGCCAGATCTGCCCACTGGCCTCTCCACCAATCAGCTGGTGTGTGGTGTGCAGTCTGGCGAAAAATGGCTGCCGTCGCGTCATCCAGGTGGATGCTGCACACTGGTGGTAGATGAGGAGATCCCCCCTATTGTGTAAAGCGCTTTGAGTGCCCAGAAAAGCGCTAAATAAATGTGAGGAATTATTATTGGATTCAAGTCAGGTGGTTGGCTGGGCCATTCTACAGCTTGATTTTCTTTTTCTGAAAGTATTTGATAATTTCCTTGACTTTGTTTTGGACCATTGTCTTGCTGAAATGTCCACTCTGGTTTCATCTTCATCATCCTGCTAATGTAGATGTAGGACTAAAGCAGCTGCTATTAATTTACAATGAGGAAGGGCAGAGGGTTGCAGACGAACTACTGAGAGATTTCAGCTACTGTCTGGGCTTTCAGTGCCTTTCTAAACCTCCATTTCTTCATGTGTTCAATTTTTTTTCCCTGTGGTGTTTCGTTTTATTAAACATAACTTTTACATTTATTTGATTGTCAAACCTGAAGAATAAGAAAACCATTTGATCCACATTGATAACAACAATATCTAATCAGCTCATTATGTTTTCTTAAATTATTTAAATGACATATTTTATGTAAATATATATATATATATATATATATATATATATTTTTTTTTTTTATAAATGTTTCATATAATCATGGTAATATATTGTATTACTTTGAGCATTGCCTGCCTGTGCTACTCCTAAAGGCCTCAGTATACTTCAAAAAGGGAATTAATTTTAATCAGCGGGTTTCTTATTGACAGCTTTAATAGACTGCTTCAAAACAGGCACGTCTGGTCAGTCTTTCTCCTGATTGGTTAGTCAGTGTGACTGTGACAGTTCACCTCACACTGCTCTCCAAGTGCGACTGATTCCTGGGCTCCGCTCCATCTGTGCAGACCTGGAGCACAATCAAAGGTGCCGCAGTGCCTGTTACCGCAGAGACCCCCTTCCCACTCACAAACACCACCTACTCGCAAACGCATCTGTTCCTTTCCTCTCCACACACACATACATGACATGTACACAACCTAGTCATCTCTGGTGTTGCAGACAAATTCAACCTGTGAAACCGCATCTATATGTCCCAATCCTTTACCCTGATCATGAAACCTTGGAGAATTTTTTGACTTGGTGTGTGAATGTACGGACTGTTATTTTAGTTTGAGGATCAAAGCGCAGCTTGATCTTATTCAATCCCTCGACAGGCCTTGGCCGCTAAAGTGGCGTCCCACTGTATGTGCGCTAGAGAGTCCGAAAATAGCTACAGAATTCAAAGAGAAATCTGAATCATGTTTGGTAAGTGACTCTTAGCATATTGCGTCAGATGGTCATCGGACTAAAAACGGAAAGTCTGTTGTAAAGCTTCTCAGTGTGAAATCAGCTGCTTTGGAACTGTTGTGATGTAAAAAGAAATGTCCTACAGATAATGCTCTGGTATAGATTGGTTTTGGCTATTTTTTTAAGTCCTAAAGTTAAAGGCACAGTATATAAATTTCACCACTACAGGGCGTGTATTCACAACAAACAATGACGTAATTCGATGATGCTGTGACTTAATGTGGAATCATGGGAGTTGTTGTCTTTTCGCTCTTTCGTGGCTGCTGCGGAAATCATTTTCATGGATGAGCTTAAACTATTCAAATCTTATGATCATGGTATTATGAAGTTTAGTAAGTCTGAAAACAATTGAAGTGAAATAAGACAAGCAATTGCTAATGAAAGACTAGCGTGATGTAGCTTGAAAGCAGCAGAACTTTTATTATGCCACAGTCGACTGTTTCTGGATCTTTTCTTGTTGGTGAAGATCGGTGCTGTTTTATCATAGATACATTTAGAGTTCTATTATAATCCTGCTCCTGTATATAACACTGATCTAATGTTTTGGGACTTTTTACTGGGAAAAAAATACATGTTGTGCTTTTAAGACTAGGGTTGGGTACCGAAACTCGGTGCCATTATGGCATCGGTACCTATGGAACCGGTATGGACCGGACCGAATCAGCATATGAATTTCGGTGCCTAATTTTGGTGCCACTGGTGCTTCGACAAGGACATAAGAAGCATCAAGGGGTACATCAAAGGTACACATAGGTGTGTGTTGTGTCACACCATTTCTTAACATTTCATTCTAAACAACTTTGAGGGTTACGGACACCATCTGCAGTGTTTGTTTGTTTTGGTTGCTTAGGAAACGCACGCAAGTAGACAATGCGTGCAAACAGTGCATCCAGTAAGGGACTCCCTTAAGAGTCATCAACACGCATGTTCGCATTCAGCAAATTTGCTTAAACTAAGCGTTCTAGAGTATGGCTATGTTTTACAAGCAAGTATTCTGACACAGCAACGTGAAGCAGATGCTTTACAAAAGTTGCGCGTAACGCCTGTTTCACAATGTCCAGCAGCAGAGTAACAGCTCGTTAATTCATGCTTGCGCAAAGGATGAGACGGACAAAAGTAATCAATGCATGCCCTTCTTTTACTTATTTTGGTGTTCACAGTGCAAACAACTCCCGGGTGGAATAACTTGCGTGAACATAAAAAAGCTGAATAAAACTTTCTTCCTCTGCTTCAGCTGCACAGCAGACAGCGAGCTCACGTCATCCAGCATCTATCCATGCAACTACACTTCTCACAATACACTTCGTTATGGACTACAACTCCCGCAAATAGCAGTCTTCCCTCTCTTGCAACACTAGTGTGCAACCTAAGCAAAACTGATACTAAAGTTGTTTTACATTTGGTTTTGTAGTTCGGCCCTAAATAAATATTTGTTGCGGTTTATAATCAGTTCATTTGATTGACCATATATAAATCATGTAATCATGTAAACACCTTAATCATATTACGGTCTTATTCAAGGCAAATCATTAGATTACTGATGTCCATGTAAATGTAGTCCCAAGCCCCAACCCTAGAAAAAAGGTGTTCCCTTATTTTAACGACAGCCTATCCATAGGTTAGTAGTAAGCTAATTTAATGTTAATTGCTTAATGCAAATCTTGCATTCTTGCTAACAAACAAATGATCAAAAGAAATATATTAATACAATTCAATTTAACTATATAAAATATGAATTAATGTATGCTTTAAACCAATTATATTATTAAATTAAAATGATTAAAGAAAATTTTGTCAAATAAAAAACATTTCTAGAGTCATCCACCATAATTTTGTGGCTTAAAAGTATCGGTTCAGGCACCGTTTAGGCACCGGTATTGTTTTAAAAGTATCGATTTAGCACCGGTATCGAAAAAATACCAAATTATACCCAACCATATTTAAGACACAAATTGAGAAAACATCTTCATCAATGTTTGACAAACACACACGTAAACTTCCACATTGCAAAAAAAAAAAAAAAAAAAAAAAAAAACACAAAGGAAAGTCCATAGGGACTCCAAAAAGTGACGTCTACTTCCTGTTTACAGATGTAGCCACTGATAATGCACGTTTCTTATAATAATATGCAGCAAAGGCCGCCTTTTCATAAAAAAAAAAAAAAAAACACTTTTGTGCTTCACACAGTATCCACCAAGGGGCGTAAGGAACAACTGCTTTTCCATTGTTAGACCAGCGCAAGCGAATGCCCCCAAATTAAACAGTCTGTCCATGTATGCATTTCCGAACTTGTTCGCCAATTAAGGTTGCAAGTTCCATCATTATAAACACAGTTTGTTGATTTGGTGTTTCCCAAATCAATCGTTCCAAGAAACATTCACAAACTGCGTCGCAAACTCGTTTGCAGCTATTTCTCTAGAGCTGTAGTTGGAAGCATAGTTCCTTATGTTCTATTCACAGTTATCCCCCTATTTCGCATTCCTTTCAAACATTACAACATTTAAACTTGGAATGGCTTAGAAAAGTTAAAGCATTAAAGTCATCTGTCTTACGTGTACATTCAGAAGTTCTTTCTGAGATCTGAGAGGTGAGTTTTTATTTCCTTTTTTTATTTAATGTACTGGTTTTACAGTTCCTTGTTATTTGTATATTTGGGGTTTTTTTGCCCTAAAAACTGATGATTTGTACAGTTATAGTTAAAAAAAATTGCTGACTCTAATTAGGAAGCAGCTGGGTTTATCACTTTTTTGGGTACCCCAACACATTTGCATTGTGGTCTGTGAGAGATTTTCTGTATTTGCGTGTATTGTGAGAATTTGATTGACCATGTTTTGTCAAACCATGTTGTTTGTTAGCGTATCTCTATTTGTAGCACATTTAAGCTCTCTCTGCCACCGTATTTGATGGCCTTGTGAATGGTGACAGTCACTTACACTCTTGTTCGGCCAAGATGAGTGTTCACTTGTGACAAGCAGGGTTTAAGTGGTGAGTCATATTACTGAATCCTTATGGTGGCGATTTAGAGCAGATGAGGAGATGCCATGTGACTCAAAGCTAACAGGATGAGAATGACTTCAGCAATTCTCCTGAACATACTGTCCAAACATGTCCTACTAAAACAACATCAGAGCCGTTGCCTGGTGGTTAGCACATCTGTTATAACGTGAATGGCGTGATTCTTTTTATATGAGTTAAAATGTTGAAACATATGCAATTCCCACCTTTTCTCCCTATATCTTCTGTTAGATTTCCTGGTTTCTAATAAAAATGACAAACAGTTTAGTATATTTTAGTCCAATATGTGCAACAAGCTTTAAGCATTCAAAAACATTTGTGATTTGTATTCATACTGCTGAATCATTTTAAATTAGAAATACTTTCCAATATGATATCTCAAATTCATCAACTAAAAGTTAGAAACAAAATATGATCTTTGAATAATCATGTAAAGCACATGCTCACATACTTTAGCTCGGACCCTTGTTGAGCAAATCATTTTATGAAGGTCTTCAACAGCATACTTATTAAATGTTTAATTCATCTGAACCAGATATGTACACCGAGTAGTTTTTTTCAATTAAAGTTAGTGGAGAAAACATTATTTTGGTACATTGAAGATTTAGTTATAGGCAATAGTTTATCATATTATAAAACAATTTATTGGGTACTATTCAGGATTAATTAGTGACTCCTCTCTAATTTCTAAATTCTCCACCAACATTTATTAACAGTTTCAATAAAAGTTAGAATGTGTAGTTGAATGTGTTATCCCTATCAGATTTAATAACTTTGTGCAAATTATTTACACTTTTAACTGTTTTAATGAATGTATGTATTTAATAAATATAATAATATATTTAGTTAATAAATGATCCATTTATGGTTAGATAAATTAAGGCATAACTAAACATGTAAATAAACATATACTGAACAATAATTTAGTAATTTAGTTGATTAAGTTAGTTAATTGTAGTGTTATTTTGAAATGTATTTATTTATGTTAAGTTTTCAATTCATTTATGATTTATCGGAAGTATTAGGATTATTTATTTATTTATTTATTTGTTTGTTTATTTTGTTTGTTTGTTTGTTTGTTTGTTTACTTACATTTCAGTATATATATCCTGCATCTTTTATGCCTAATTCCCTAATGATAGTTAAGGAACTGATTATCAGCTGATTAAGTGACTGATTATGACAGTACTTTAGCAACATTTTATCAATGCTTTATTTTGAATTTAACAATATGCAAAATTGTTTGACTTTAATGCTAAGCCAGATCACGTGGAAATTGTTTATAAGGACAGTTCCTGTTAGCCTTTTTGCAATGTGCATATGATAATTCATCAACATCAACAGGTGGATCCTGACCTTTCAATAATCAGTTCAGCAGCAATCAGCAACCGTTTTTAATGCTATGTACATATTAATGTTCTATGATTACTAGCATTATAGGTGTAGAACAGTTCCTCTTTTATGCATAAATAAGTAAAAAAAAAACTATATAAAAAATGCACAAAACATGTCACTTATTCTAGCTGAGAATGATTGGCAGGTATGATATGCAATCATTTCATTAGGATTAGCTTTTGTGAAAATTGACTTTTTTTTCATATTATGATGTGAGAAAACAGTGGGCTTGGCTTTTTTCTACTGTGAGTTGGTTGGATGTAGTAAGGCATTTCATGTTATGGTGTTATGGTTGTTTAGTTCACCTATCCCCACCAATGTCAAGTGCAAACCCAAGCCCTTGTCATTCAGAAAGATTTGGAAAAGGGTTTCAGGAGAGTTACTGTACTACAAACTTAAGCCCTGCTCACACTGAGATTTCAGACACAGTTTTGTTATTTAAGAAAAAATTGGGAAATCCAAAAGGATTCCTGAAATCCCAGGCTAAAATCTGTGAACTTTTATCATTGGTTTGACATGTTCACAGACAGCCACTTAAGGCCAGTTGTGATCAGACCTTTCCTTCGATGAAGGTCTGGCTGTGTCAGAAGATTTCAGACACTTTCCTGGCTGCGATGAGCATCAATCCGAGAACCATTAGGAGTGCTGAATCTGATGACGCAATCCATGCGACAATTCAAATGACCGCAGGGAAATGTTTAAACATTTTTTTTTTATTCCTGGTTTTATTATTGAGACACACTGTGTGCAAAATTGCCGCTACAGATTGTTCGCGTTTGCTTTGAAGAATCATTTCAGAACGCAGGATAGTGTAACTTTTACAAATGGCTGACGTCAAACTCTGGGGCATTTTCTTCCATGTTTGGTGTGTCTTCTTTGTCGTTCAGTCTGACCTTGACAGCTGAGATCTTACACTAATATGAGAGCCATGTTTGTGCTGCCTGACGTGCTACAATCGTTTAGGATTATTTAAACAAATCGCACAGTGTGAGGCGGCCTTAACAGATACCTCCTCCTCTACATTTGTGTTTGTTGTCGGATCGCTGTCAAACCTGTCAGTTGGAGGGGTGTGGTTAAGTATGTTAACCACGCCCCATACCTCAAACAGATGTAATCTGAGAATTTAACTGAAAACAAACAGTAAAGTACATACATTTCAGATTTCGATTTTAGAAGGCCAAACTTTAAAAAAAAAAAATAATTAATGGCATGCTAACAAAATCAACATGGCTAACAAAATCAACATGTGTACTTTAAAGAGCACCTATGGTAAAAATTATCTTTAAAAAAGATGATAAAATATCTTAAAATTATCTTAGAAAATTATAGCTGTTTGGAGAGAACCGTGTGCAGTTATAGTGTGTCCACAGTCATATTGGAGTGATGGAAACACAACAAGTCTCTTTTATTAAATTTCCTGACTTTAAAATAGGATCCAAATCCCTCCCATTTTGATGCCCACTACAATGTAATGTAGGGGTGCAGTTTTCCCACCCACCAAATTGATTGACAGCCATGTATTAACATGTCTCCGCAGTAAAGCATATATCAACAAGACAGGACATGAGCAAAACAATCTGTTCAGCTCACTGTGATCATCAATCATCATCAAATGTGATCAAGAATGAATTTTACACATGTTTTTAAAACAGTGCATGTTTGTAATGAATTACAGCAATTTTACAGTCTTTACTTTATTTCCACAGTTGCATGTCAGTACAATTATAAACGAAGATGCTTCAATCCTGGTTTTTAGACGTTAAATCAGGTTTATTTTGCACATTCACATAATGAATATTCATACAGCATTGGATAATAACGTGTATTCTGTCACATTTGTGTGCAAAAACAGTGGTGAGTTAACACGTGTGCTGTGTTTGTGTCCGCTGTGTGTGTGTCTGTATGTGTGTGCATGAACTTTGTAATGACATTTTGTGTCTAATCGGTCTCATTAAATTATTAACTCCACAACAAATACATCAAATAATCATTGGTAAACTTCTTACGGTAGTATTTCTCACAAACGTTTCATGAGATCTGCTTCCTTCATGTCTGACACTGTGCTGTTTATCTGATGCAGCGGAGGCAGAGATTGAGGGACACTCTGACAGGCATGTGGGAACGGTGGGCGGGGAGAATTAGCATTAAAGGCACAGGCAACAAAACAGCTACAAGATGCTCAGAGCTGAAAATAACAAACTTTTGAAAGGTATAATAAATAATCTGATGGGTGTTTCGAGCTGAAAGTTTACAGACACATTCTGGAGACACAAAAATTATCTTATATCTTGAAAAAGGGGTAAAATATGTGCCCTTTAAGTTGTTGTTGATATTAGCCAACAAAAATATTAATAATGTGGAACAATACACTGAAAATGAAAATGGTTCTAAGATGATTCCTTGGATTTACTCAATTGCTTTACGTTAAGTGGTTGTAAACAGTTTATTTTGGATGAATTTAAACAAACAAATTAAGTTGAACATTATTAAATTTAAGTTGTTTGTTTAAATACAACACAAATCAGTCGTTTGTAACAGTTTTGCAGACATTGTTTTTTCCAGTGTACTTGTTTGTGGTAGCCATTTTTGTGTAGTAAATATGCTTGTTTGTAATGTCTTATTTTTATTTTTTTATCGTTCTTGGAACTGGGTCAATTAAAAATAAATAAATAATTAAATAAATAAATAAACTGAAATTAAATTAAATTAAATTAAATTAAATTAAATTAAATTAAATTAAATTAAATTAAATTAAATTAAATTAAATTAAATTAAAATTAAATTAAATTAAATTAAATTAAATTAAATTGAAGGTCGCAAGGCGAGGTTCCATGTTGAGAGCCACTGCTCAAAAATACCAAAAAACATGTTAGCTATTAGTTTTCAATGCCAACCTGCCAACACTTTTCCCGTGAGTCTTCCGTATTTTAGACCCATCTCCCGCCACCCTCCTGTTTTGTTATTTCTATCAGAAAATTCCAGTAATCCCCCCCCCCCCTCACCCCTCAGCTTTTTAGCTTTTTGGTACAGTATGTAACACCCCTGGGTTGCAAATACTGGCCAAAACTCGGCCCACAATACAGTTACTAACTTGGTTCCCAACTGTGTTATTCAGATAAACACAAGCATTGTCAGAGCAGATATCAAAGTCCCCTAATGTAGTTTTAAAGCATAAATAAACACATGAGGAATACAAGAACACTATCCCCCCAACCCCCTTTTTTTTTTTTTTTTACATTGCAATATGTCATCCTCCACATTGGGTTTCAGTACATTTATGGAGACGCTTTTACGAATATCGAAAATCAATGGCAAACACACATCCAGCAATTCCAATCTAAATTGAAACTCACTCAGAGACGGAGAGCAGAATAAACAAAATCGTGCATTTTCTCTCTCCTTCAGTGCATGGAGTGTAAAATTGCTATTACATATAATTCATATTCAACCTTTAGCTTTTTTTTCTTGCAGGAGTTGCCCTCTTAGTGAAAGCAAGGCTGCCGACTTCTTTTATTCATCTCTCTCTCTCTCATGTTTTGACCAGGAGCACTTTGGCCAGCTTTTATAGGGAGAAAAGAAAATCCAGATGGAGGAATTCTTTTGAGATTATGTAAAAGCGTCGCTTGCCACTTAAATCAGACTCTACAAAGGCAAGCAGAGGAACGGAAGATAAAAACCTGGAGGTGGAGATGAGCTTTATCATAATGATGAAAATATCTTACTTTTCTCATTTCCTCTACTTCGTTTACTCTGTGCTTTTCTTTTAACAAACCAGACACATTTAAACAAGACTCACCATGTGAAGTCAGAGGGTTGTTTTGATATGTGCTTTTGGCTGTAGTGAAGCTCTGTATGTTAAAGAACTTAAAGGCAGTTGCATAAAATGTTTTCAATTGCTTAACTATAATATTCAAACAGCTTTTCCAAAACATCACATAAGCATGATTGCACAGTGAGTTTATGTAAAGAAACAATTGCAAGGAGACTTTCCCCCCTATTGATTGCATTACTTTAAGTCTACACTACATTTTTCCAAATGATAAAAATTGAATTCGGATCAAGTTGGTGACCTCAAATGTGATCCAGGATGACAAAACCTTGTCTTATGTTGCACAGGTACATTTTTTACAGTAGCCAAAAATATTATTTGTGGGTCAAAATGATTGATAGTTATTTTATGCCAAAAATCATTAAAATATTAAGTAAAGATCAAGTTCTGTGAATGTTTTGTATCAAATGAATAAATTCATTCATTCATTAATTTTCTTGTCCGCTTAGTCCCTTTATTAATCCGGGGTCGCCACAGCAGAATCAACCGCCAACTTATCCAGCATATTTTTACGCAGCGGATGCCCTACCAGCCGCAACCCATCCCTGGGAAACATCCACACACACATTCACAATCATACACTATACGGACAATTTAGCCTACCCAATTCACCTATGCCATATGAAATTTGGACTTGTGGGGGGAAGCGGAGCACCCGGAGGAAACCCACGCAACCACGGGGAGAACATGCAAACTCCACACAGAAATGCCAACTAAACCAGCCGGGGCACGAACCAGAGACCTTCTTGCTGTGAGGCAAACGTGCTAACCACTAGGCCACCGTGGCGCCCTTAAATGAATAAATTTATACATATAAATCTATCAAAACTATTTCTTTTATTAGTAATATGTATTGCTTAGCACTCATTTAGACAATCTTAAAGGCAGTTTTCTCAATAATCTGATTTATTTGCACTTAGAGATTCCATATTTACAAAAGTTTGACCAAACGTGAGTGGAAAATGTATTTATTTATGTATTCATTCATTCCACCTTCCATGACTTAGTACCTCGGCTCTAAGGGTCAAACAACAAAAAATAAGGTCAGGAATCTTGGTGTGATTCTGGAGTTAGATCTGAATTTCAGTAATCATGTTAAAGCAGTAAGTAAATCAGCATACTATCATTTTCAAAACATTGCAAAAATTAGATGCTTTGTTTCCAGTGAGGACATGTTCATGCTTTTATCACCAGCAGGGTGGATTACTCTAACGGACTCCTCACTGGCCTCCCAAAAAACTCCTGTCCTCAGGTCTTTGCACTGGCTCCCAGTTATGTTCAGAATAGATTTTAAAGTATTATTACTTGTCTATAAGTCACTACATGGCCTGGGGCGTCAATACATTATAGATATGCTCACTAAATACAGACCTAAGAGATCACTCAGATCATTAGGATCAAATAAATTAGAAATTCCAAGAATTTATTGAAAGCAGAGTGAATTACATTCAAATCAATCTGTTTAGCCTTTAATGAAAGAGCATTGTGCTACATCCGACAGATCACACTATTATGTCTCTCTTTTCTTATAAGACATAATAATTCTTAATAATTTGTAGTACTTTTAATCATTTTAATTTTCTTGTTTTTTTTTTTTTAATTCTTGTTTATGTAAAGCGCTTTGAATTACCATTGTGGATGAAATGTGCTATATATATAAACTGGATGAAATGTGCTATATATATAAACTTGCCTTGGTTTTGAGGTCCAAGTACACAAATTTTGCCTTTTAACTCTTATTAAGTAATCTACAGTAGCTAATTGTAAATTAATTACATAAATGCACAAAATAATAAAGTCAATTTAATTCTAAAAATATGATTATTAATTTAAAAATATAGTTTTTGTTAACAATTATAAAAACAATTATAAAAATTAAACAAACAAGTTCTTATAACTATTTACTTTCTTATTTGTTTAAAATATTAGCATTTTCCATTGTCTGCACTTGAACATAATGGCCAAAAATATATATTTGTGTTGCAGAAAACTGGCAGGCTCAGATCTTTTTGTTCCCCCAAAGATTTATTGCACTTTATGTCTTTATGTCTTCCATTGTATACAGTATTATTAATACTTAGTCACTACACCTAAAGTGCATGTCTTAACATTTCATTTTCATAAATTAATGGATCACCACTACCTTTTTAACAATATCTCTGGAGCTAGATTTTTGAAGTAGCCTATGCATCGTGAAGTTTTTACATAGACACACACACACACACACACACATGCAAAAACTTCATTTCATTTGCTTTTGATGTTCTCCACTGCTGCTATGC
>CAIGQQ010033155.1:2195016-2206942 GCA_903798035.1 Danio albolineatus
TATATATATATATATGGTAAATTATATAAAATATTTAATCTCATTTCTGGTTGTCTTTCACACAGAAATATACCTAAAATGTACTGGATTTCTTATATGTGGTTTTGTAAAATGTTAATACTCTATATACAGTAGGTCTAACAACATTTATTTAGTAAAGAAAAAAAGTCAATAAATCTGTCGTAGAAGATTTGTATTTTCTATGTATTTTCTTTCAGAAAAAAAAACATTTGGTCAGAATAGCAAATATTTCATTTGTTGTGATTTTAAAATAAGAGTTGCACATTTTTTATTGATATTGATTTCTTTGCTCTTCTGGTCTAAAACCTTCTGAACTACAGTGCTTTTATGTCCAAAAACAGCTATTTATTTACATCAAATAGCCAACACAAACTCAAGCAAAAAACCATAACACAAAAAATAAGCATGGGCATTGCACTTACCGGCCACTTTATTAGGTGTTGGGTTGGAATGTACTGGGTTGGACCCCCTTTTACCCTCAGAACTGCCTTAGTCTTTCATGGCATAGATTGGACAAGTTACTGGAAATATCCCTCATAGATTTTGGTCCAAATTGACATGATAGCATCATGCAGTTGCTGCAGATTTGTCGGATACACATCCATGATGCGAATCTCCCATTCCACATCCCAAAGGTGCTCTGTTGGATTGAGTTCTGGTGACTGTGGAGGCCATTTGAATACAGTGAACTCATTGTCATGTTCAAGAAACCAGGCTGAGATTCACACTGGCGTGGAAGTGGCCATCAGAAGATGGGTACACTGTGGTCATAAAGGGATGGACATGGTCAGCAACAATACTCAGGTAGGCTGTGGCGTTGACACTATGCTCAATTGGTACTAATAGTCCCAACGTGTGCCAAGAAAATATCCCCCACACCATTACACCACCACCAGCAGCCTGAACCCTTGATACAAGGGTCTGTTCAAGAATCTGTTCGACCTGACCCACTTAAGATAAGTATATCTCCTCCCTGATAGCAGGAGGCAAAACTCTGAATGAAGTGGGTGATTAGCATGAGCTACATTAAGATGACCATAGCCCTCTGTGGAACTCTTACCTCATACACATACCCAGTGCTGTTAAGGTTAGTGCCAGTGATCTCAGACAAGTCGGAACAATGTGTGGTCTAAAACTCAATGTAAATGTAAATGTTTGAAAATATAGCACCTATTGTTGTTTTATAGTTAAGTTTCTATTTTAAATTTTGTAGATATATGTGACCCTGGACCACAAAACCAAGACTTATGTTGCACATGTATAGACCATTTTCGAGAAATGTAAACAATAATTATGGTCCTAATGTATTTACTGTTTAACATTTTTAATCTCCATAGCTTCCAATAATCCAAAAATATTTTTAAATGTGAAAATATGATTGAATTGCCTCTTGTTACATTTATGATGTAGTATGATATCAAGCAGGAAATGTTTAAGGGCCAATGACATTACCACATTGAAATGATTTATGTGTTTGACAATAGAAAAAAATGGATCATAATTATCAATTTTGCTTTCAGACCAAAATATTATTATGAGTTATCATTTAATAAGAACAACTTTATAAGTGATATTCTTGGTATTTAGATTTTTTTTAACCCTCAGATTCCAAATTTTCAAATAGTTGTACCATACAACAGTAAAAGCTTAGTTATTAAAAATTAAGGTGTTAAGAGGGTTGAACTGAGGATGTGCCATTTAGTGACGTGACGTGCCATGCATTTTAGAGTTCTAAACATAGATTTCTATTAGAATACACACACTGGCGCCGCTGTCCACGGTGCCCAGCTACAAACCGCCATCTGTATAATTTCATATTAAATAACATTCGAATGTGAGGATCTGGTGTGTGATACTTCCAACTGTGATGTGCACGCTGTGTTATGGTGCTGAGCGGCTCCTCAGGTGTGCAACCCCCTTCAGGCTTATTTATTCAGAATTTATTCATTTATTCAGAAAATGACACTTGTGGTCCAGGGTCACATATCGTATAATTTGGAGATTATTAAAGTTAATTGTACAATTTAAGCTTTGAGAGTGAAAATTTGTTTTACATTTCCTTCAGTGCACAGAAGAAATAAAGTCACCAATTGTTTGTAACAACACTGAGTGTGACTAAATGATGACATAAAGGAACGATTCCTTCACATGTTACTGTCCAGACGCTGAAGTGGCAGCATAATTACATTCCATTCTGAGCCTGAGGCCAGAGGTCAACAGCTGGACTTTCTCTCATCCAGCTCTCTCAATTACTACACACAGCTCAATGGCCTCTTTTGTCCCATGTGCTCACATGGCAGATCTGTGAGTCTAATCTGAGTGTCCATGTACACACATTCTCCGCTCTTTCCCCAACACAGAGTTTTGGCTCTGCGATTAACATGGTCTAACCTCTCCACCTCTCTCTCTGTCAATCAAAGCTTTTGATTGCTCAACTGATTGCCTGCACTGCTGCGCTTAATGCACTCGGGAACTACAATAGAGTTCAGGAACTGCAGATTACAATTCGGATTCCGAGGGGAGGCTTTATTATGCATCGACATTTACCTCAAATTGTTACTTGGAAATCAGATGTGCTCGGACGCTGAATAAGGGCTAGTGAATATGATCTGACATTTCGAGAGGAAATTGGGCTCCCATTCAAAGCTAGATTAATGTGAGATCAAGTAGAGCACAAAGGGGGAAGTGTGTGTGCGTGTGTGTATGTGTGAAGCAGGATTGACCACAGGTGCTTAGGAAGATGTAAAACTCACCAGGAGGCATCAGTCAGAGTGCTTGGAGGACGAAGTGAGTGGATTCACAGGATTTTCTAAAAGGTTCTCAATGATGATAAATCAAACCACTGTAAAATAGACCAGCACTTCTCAACAGGTGGGTCTGAGGCTTACAAACAACAGGGGGTTTCAATTTAATATACATTTTTGGTATCACTCTAAAATAATCATTCATTAGATAATGTATTTAATAACATGGACGTACACTTAGTAATACATTTATTACAGTATTTGTTCAACTATGTTAACTTTAGTTAATGTTATTTATGTCAAATAACATTAGTTCATGTTAGTCCATAGTCCATTAACTAATGTTAACAAAAACTACTTTGGATTTTAATAATGCATTAAAAGATTAATTATGATTAATAAATGCTTTACAAGATTATTTGTACTTAGATATTGTTAGTAAGTGGGCGTCACAGTGGCACAGTGGGTAGTTTGTTCATTCATTCATTTATTCATCCATTTATTGTTTGTCTCTAACCAAAGATAGTACATCACTGTACCAACATCAAGTGTCATGGTGGCACAGTGGGTAGCACGATCGCCTCACAGCAAGAAGGTCATTAGTTTGAGCCTCAGCTGGGTCAGTTGGCATTTCTGTGTGGAGTTTGCATGTTCTCCCCGTGTTCGCGTGGGTTTGCTCTGGGTGCTCCAGTTCCCCCCACAAGTCCAGAGACATGCGCTATAGATGAATTGGGTATGCTAAATTGTCCGTTGTGTATTTGTGTGAAAGAGTGTGTATGGGTGTTTACCAGTGTTGGTTGCAGCTGGAAAGGCATCCGCTGTGTAAAACATATGTTGGATAAGTTGGCGGTTGTGGTGACCCCTGATCAATAAAGGGACTAAGCCGAAAAGAAAATGAATGCATGAATAATGTTAGTAAATACGTTAACCAGCATTAAACATTCATTCATTTTCTTTTCGGCGTAGTCACTTTATTAATCTGGGGTCGCCACAGCAGAATTAACCACCAACTTATCCAGCGTATATGTTTTACGCAGCGCATGCCCTTCCAGCTGCAAGCCATCTCTGGGAAACATCCATACACACTCATTCACACTCATACACTATGGACAATTTAGCTATTCCCAATTCACCCATACTACAAGTCTTTAGACTTGTGGGTGAAACCGGAGCACCCAGAGGAAACCTACGCGACCACAGGGAGATCATGCAAAATCTACACAGAAATGTCAACTGACCCAGCAGAGGCTAGAGGCGAACGTGCTACCCACTACGCCACCGTGGCGCCCCCAGCATTAAACAATGGACTACTTTCTAAATTAAGTGTGTAAAATTAAATAAATTCAGGACACTGAGGTCAGAGCTGAGCATAGCATCTATACATTCCTCATCAATATTCTTTAATCAATATTGATAGTTGTACAACATGGTGCATTACCCTGTACAGACTGAATGCAAATGCAGACTCTCAGCAGAGAACAAATTAGCATCCAGTTTGACACAGAGATTTCAAAAGCTACCAATTATCATTAGGTACTGTAGGCAGAAACAAACATCGAATACTGCATTCAGACTGACTCACAAGGTCTTGTTCAGTGATGATCAGCCATACTGAAAAAATTAAAAGCTTACTATTAATCATACACAGTTCAACTGTCAAAATGTACTGGTTAATACATTTCTGTTTACAAAGGCTGGATATAGCAACAAAAAAAGCAAATGAAAAAAATATAGGTTTTATTTTACTCATCTAGCCATTGTCTAGCAAAACAATATGCTCCATTAACAAATAGACTACACTGCCTGACAAAAGTCTTGTCGCCTATCCATGTTTTAGGAACAGCAGTAATAATTTGACTTCTAGTCGATCATTTGGTATCAAAAGTGGCTTTTATAAAAGGCAAAGGCCTTTTGGTTATGCTTTTTTACTAACATAAATGTCTTGCCTTTTTAATAATTTAATTAAGACAGTAAGGTCTGACTTTGCTTAGACAAAAGTCTTGTCACTTAACAGAAATAATGTACAGTATAAAATATAAAGTCATGGTGCTGTGGAAAAAGAATTAATATTGTTTATGACTCCCATGAGCTTGGAGGACTGCATCCATACATCTCTGCAATGACTCAGATAACTTACGAATAACTTATCATCTGGAATGACAAAGAAAGCGTTCTTGTAGGACTCCCAGAGTTCATCAAGATTATTTGGATTCATCTTCAATACTTCCTCCATCATCTTACCCCAGACATGCTCAATAGGTTGCATGTCTTGTAACTGGGCTGGCCAATCCTGGAGCACCTTGACCTTTTTTGCTTTTCAGACTTTTGTCAGGTAGTGTAGAGTTGTATAAGTTGAAATTATACAAGTACTCCAAGATTCCTTCTCATTATTCATATTTCTTGACGGGCTAATCAAGTTTTTATCTTACCCTATTCAAATCATAAGAGGTAAGGATTTTTAACTTTATTTCGATGATCCGTTTGTTGAATTTAAGTTACATTGTAACTAATTCTCATTAGATTATAAGTAGACTGTTAGGTTGGGGTTAAGGTTGAGGTTAGGGGTAGGGTTAGTGTAAGTTGAAATGTCCTTGCAAAGTTTCTTATAGTCAGTTAAATGTCTGAATGTCAGTATCAAAAGATATTAAGCAGACAGTCTACTAATACTCAAATGGACCATCGAAATAAATTGTTTCCGAAACTTTTTGCAATTTCTAAGAGAATTTTTTTATTTTATTGCTATGGATGGTAAAGTAAGAAATGTGAATGTGCGTGTAAAATGTAAACTAACTATGAATTTTGACCTTACAAGTTGTTGTAATGAGTGGTTCACAAAATCTACAGCTGATGAGCTTCCTTTCACAATGAGGTCTTTGCTTTTGTATGCCGTTTTACCAATTGTCTCGCTAATGTTTTTGAAGTGGTCCCACACAGAGAGAGGTTTCTGATAGTCCATAGCATTGACAAATAGAGGTGAAACCAAAAAAACGCATGCATTAACATTATAAGCACTTTAACAGCCTTATCACTGAGATTTGCAGTGGATTAACAGTTACTGAATAACTTTGGCTTATTAATTTTCGAGCTAGCGTTTGAAACTATTGGTAAACACCCAGATATATTTTTCATTCACTTGAGACATTCCAACTGGTGTTATGCATTAGGAGCTTACTTTTCCACAAGCTGGTCTCAGTTTTTAAGCCCAGACCACAGCATGTGTGATAAAGTGTGCTAAGCTTTTCAAGCCTTCACTGAACCTTTTAAGATCATGCAACAGGATGTCATAAATGGCCTACTTGAAGATCTTCAAAGGCGACTGTGGTGAAAGGACATTTTTGAGAAGCCAGCGTGTCTGAAAGGTTCAAACTTTGTGCTTGACATTGAGACAAAACCACAGATTGTGCTCTGTGATAAAGTTTTTTATTTCATTTTTTTGTGATTTATGGTTTAATGGATGTATTGTGGTGGGATATAATTTGTATTATATGAATACTCAGGCATTTACTTTCTTTTTTTTTCTTTTTTTTTTACTTTTTTCTTTTTGAAAAGAAAATATTACATGTTTTTTTTTCCTCTTTTCTTTTCTCCCAAAGATACCCTGGCCAGATAAAACATAATCTAGCTGACAAGACTAAAATCACCCAGAGAGACATAGAAGTCAGCACAGAAGATTGTGATGACAGAAATCCTTGCGTTAACTTCTCAAGGTAAAGTCTTGATGATTTTGTCTTTTTACATGGTATATGGAAGAGGGTCAACTGGCAATGAAAATACTTGTTCAATGGCAATGGTTTACATTGGACCGAGTGTTTATTATTCATGTGTGGCTGAAGAAAAGACAGAACAAATACATTCCCTGCATCTTCATCTTTCCTTCTCATCAATTCTTTTATTTTTCTCTGCCTTTTGTTTTTGGAGAGGAGATTTCACCCTTGGAGTTTTCTGGAATTCTTGAGTCAATACATCAGTTTAGTTTTGAAACAAAAGACACATTGAGAGGCTATAGGGCCTGTTAAGGATATTTTAGTATGGCAGCTGGGAATTCATTAACTAGGTATCAATTTGTATGTTTGATGTGACGATGTTTTTAGTTACTTTTCATCGTTATGCAATTAGGTGACAACTAATGGCTGTCTTTATGAATGATGCGTTGGCTCGTACCTTTGACCAATTCATTTCTCTTATGCTGATACATTTAGTATTGAAGTGTTCTATAATTGAGTCACTGAACCAATTTGTTACAAATTACTGAAAAACAACAAAAATACTGAATCATAAGTTTGATTTATTGCAGTTTTTTTATTTTGTTTAGAAATATACATTTGTTGTCCAAACTGCGTCAAAGAGTAATAAAACATATACTGAATATAATATTTATATGATACCATTATCACTGCCTTATTAACTTGGAAACAACCTAATATGTAATTTCCAATATTAACTGAGTTTGTAACAATTGGCTTCATCAGGCCATCACTGAGCATCGGTCTAGCTAGTTGGGTTCACACATTCAAGAAACACACAGAATCCAATCCTGCTTTGTTTATGGTTGTATGTGTGCTTAAGAAGTTCCTCTTTCCCTTTGTGGAATAAGAAAACAGATTAATGCTCCCTGCAGGTGCTGAAAGACACATTGTCTCACACAGGCACAGAACATGTGCTCATTTATTAGTCAGCTACTTTCTGTTTGGTATGTTCATGTGCAGCTTTTTTGGCAGTTGGTTTTCGTTGACGCTATATATTTAGCATCAACTTGGTGTCTTGGCCCTTACATTCAATTTAATTCAATTCATCTTTATTTCTATAGCACTTTTACAATGTAGATTTTGTCAAAACAGCTTAACATAGAAGTTCTAGTAAATTGAACTTGTTTCAGTCCAGTTGAAGTTCAGTTTAGTTCAGATCAGTGTAATATTAATGTCACTGCTGAAAGCCCAAACACTAAAGAGCAAATCAAATTCGGAGCTACACAAGTGCCTAACCAAGTGAGCCAGTGGTGAAAGTTCAACTTCACCAATTGACGAAAGTGATAGAAAAAGAAACTTGAGAAAAAACAGGCTCAGCTGGGCATTATTAGTTCTCCTCTGGCCAAACTTCTTGTGCAGAGCTAGTTACATGTTGGTTATGCTTCTGTATTTTTTGAGCCATCCTTGGACAATAAAAAACTCTGATAACATTTTGGAGTTACAGTGAGTCTGACTATGAAAGAGAAGTTTGACACAGACCCAGCCAAAAAACAAACAAAAAAAAAACATTTATGCTAGCATTTGCTGTTCAGACAGTATAGTGTATGTAAATTCGACTATTGTGTTGGTTAATTGTCATCCAAAAAGATTTTTTTATTATTTGTTTTGCACAACTTGTAAAGCTTTTTAGGAAGCTTTTAAGATGCTTTTATGTCCTGGGCTTATGAATTCAAATCGGCTCTACAAAGAAAGACAAATTAAAAATGGTTGCCAGTTGATTATACACAACAACCTACTATTACAGTATTATTTGATGGCTTGCTACATGCCAATTCACTTATAAATAACAACTTTTCAGACGCTTAAGCCATAACCTGCTTCTCTTATCTTTAAACACCCTAAACTCAAAGTCTCTTCCACCATTTTGTTTTCTGTTTATTCTTTATCCTCTGCTCTGATGAAAAGGAGCTCTTTTACATCTCTGTCAGACCAATTGTTTCCACTATTGGTAGACATTTTTAATTAGCTGAAAACAAATGGATCTGGCCCACATGTTCTGGCTTCTAAGCTGACAGACAAGCTTTTTAGTGTCATGATAACAATGCTGCACATGGGCGACACTAATTTGTATTTCATTTACACTGAATCAAAGCAACATCAGAATCACATTTTATGCCTGGACCTGAGGTTGGTCAGACCTGCCATATTTACACAGAACATTAAGCAGACACACAGACACATTAGAATTTCCTAGCATAGATGCGTGTCATTTGAATTTCGCTCTGTTAACTGTGTTTTGACGTATGAAAATGAATTACGACAAAGAGTCATTTAGTGAATAGATGTTTTGTCAGCCATCTAGGTTTCAAACACCCAGAATAGCAGTAAAAAAGAAATGACTACTCAATTTAGAGTATAATTTGGGGAGCTTGAGTACCTGCCCTTTTTTCTCTTGGAGAAAAAGTGCCCCCTCAAACTGAATAAAAGTGCCCCCTGCTCTTCACGTCACAATCGTCCCAACATCCACCTCCCACCCCCCTACGCTGTGCACTTGTTGATCGCCCCCACCCCCCCAATGATCGCTCTTCGTTACGTGATCATAACCCCCCTTCATCCCTCCACCCCGCTCTTCAATTTGCGATCGTTCACCAAACCCCCGCTCCTCACTTGTTGGTCCACCTATAACTGACTCCCCCCCTCTTCCCTTCGCGACCGTCCCAAACAACACCCCTGCTCTTCACTTCCCTCACCTGCTCCTCGAAAGGCCTCTGCATGGCCCTGGATATAGGTGATATAAGTTGTATAGGTGATTTAGATTAACTAAATTGGCCATAGTGTATGATTGTGAATATTAAAGTGTATGGGTGTTTCCCAGTACTGGATTGCAGCTGGAAGGGCATCCGCGGTGTCCAACATATGCCGCAAAAATTTGTGGTTCATTCCTCTCTGGCGACCCTTGATGAATTAAGCTGAATGAATGAATGAATGAATGAATGTTTGAATGAATGAATAAATGAATTAATTAATGAATGAATGAAATACAATCCTGAAACACAGATGTTGGTACATTCATTCATTCATTTTCACTGGGAAACCACCATACACACTCATTCATACATATACACTATGGACAATTTAGCTTACCCAATTCACCTATACCACATGTCTTTGGACTGTGGGGGAAACTGGAGCACCCGGAGCAAACCCACACGAACACGGGGAGAACATGCAAACTCCACACAGAAATGCCAACTGACCCAGCCGAGACTCGAACCAACGACCTTCTTGCTGTGAGGCGATCATGCTACCCACTGCGTCACTGTGACGCTTTATGTTGGTAAAGTGGTATACTATCTTTGGTTAGAGACAAACAATGAATGGATGAATAAATAAATGAATGAACAAACTACCCTCTGCGCCACCCTGACACCCGATGTTGGTACAGTGGTGTACTATTTTTGGTTAGAGACCGACAATGAATGAATGAATAAATGAATGAATGAACAAACGAGCAAACAAATGAACAAATTAATCAATGAATTAATACTAAATAAAAAGTATTTTTATCTGCCTATTTCCATTAAAAGTGTTTTCCTTTATTCAGTTTCAATTACAATTGTGGTTGAGCAAAATACACACAAAAGCCAACAGTGGGAAAAAAACGAGGACAAACATCTACCTCAATCTTTTTGTCCTCATGAATTTCTAGCAAAAATAATACTAATAAAAAATAAAAAAATAATACAAAATAAAGCACACATTTGTACAGTGGTGTATCCCTATAGACTAATCCCAGAAAAGGTATCATTGTGAAAAATGGAAGGAATGTTATTTTACATTAGTAACATACTGTACAAATCAGGTGACACCTTATCCTAGATCAGGCAGAAAAAGGTATTTTCCATTGACTCACATTTTCCATCAGCCTCTCTCTCTTTCTCTCTCTCACTCTCTCACTCACTCACATGCACACATTACGACATTGTTGTATTACTTTAGATTAAAGCCAGAGAATGACTGAATGCAAAATAGATGTAATACTGGTTCTACACTGTCACCTGAATAAGGGAAATTGTGAATTTCCTCTGTACTTCTTTCCCTTGGGAGAGCTTCCATTTAGCTCAGGAGAATGGAGATCAGTGGAGCTCTGTGTGGCTTCAGGCTGTGATCACCAGCCAGTGGAACAGCATCTACATTGTGTTCGAGTACCTCTGTGTGCCTGCTATACACATTTCCATGCCCTTTCATGCTTTGCCAGAAACAAAGTACAGATTCAGAGCAGCTTTTTGATGTTAATGCTGCAACATCTGAATGTGAAATGCCAGTAATGACAAATAAACAGTGCGCAAAAAGAGGCAGCAAGCGGGAGAGATGGTGCTGTTTACCTTATTGGTGTTTCCATTTTCTTTATGTTGCTCTTTCATCTGCTCGGACTAAATTACAAACTCTCTCCACTTCCATCACCAGGTTTTTTACCACCCACCATCAGTGTAATGAGGCCGCAGGATGTTGGTGGCTGAGTTTCCTCTCTCCATAACGCCTGTGATGTTCCTGTGTAGTTTCATCCAGCTTTGCCCATCCAACCGAAGCTCCTTCTAACTTTTCGGGCTAGTTGAAAGCCATGATATTGATGCAGAGGGTAAAGCGATATCTGTCTAAAAGCCTGCTCTGCTGAACTTTCATTTTCAATCTCTGAGAGCAGAAATAGACTGTGTTGAGTGCGAGCACCATAAATTGGATAAAGCATATATCAAAGCAGAAATCAATGGAAAACTGAATGTAACTGTATGCACATAAAATTATTATTATTATTTTTTTTTTTTGCACTTTGAAACTCTCCGGCTTGCAGGCTTGCAGGCTACATTAGTCAGTGGAGGATATAGCATGCTTTACTGCTTCACGGTATGCTCCCGCAGTATCTCTTTTACGTTTTTTATTTTAATACATTTATGTTTAGTGTCTTCTCATTTATACATTGCAGTTATATAGGATAAAAAATATCTATTTGATATTTCAGATCTATTTTTTTATATTATGTATTTATAATAAAATAGTAAGCAAGCTAAGTGATAAAATGATTAAGAATAATGAATGATAAAAATGTGGCCGATAGTTGCAAATGTATTTATCATGCCATGACATTATATCATAGGACTATGTAAACAAGATAAATAAAAATAAATAAATAAATAAATAAATAAATAAATAAATAAATACTACTACTACTAATAATAATAATAATAATAATAATAATATTTAAATATTTAAAAATATTATTATTTTATTTTTAAATGTATTTATTATTCATATTCTTATACTTTTTTCTAATTATTATTATTTTATAATTTAATTTTTATTTCATTTAAATAAAAAATACATTCACATAAATAATAATACTTTTAATAATCTATTATTATTATTGTTGTTGTTGTTGTTGTTGTTGTTGTTGTTGTTGTTGTTGTTGTTGTTGTTGTT
>CAIGQQ010033155.1:2260966-2274228 GCA_903798035.1 Danio albolineatus
TAATATAATATAATATAATATAATATAATATAATATAATATAATATAGGGGCGCCAAGGTGGCCTAGTGGTTAGCACGTTCGCCTCACAGCAAGAAGGTCGCTGGTTCGATTCCCGGCTGGGCCAGTTGGCATTTCTGTGTGGAGTTTACATGTTCTCCCCGTGGTTGCGTGGGTTTCCTCCGGGTGCTCCGGTTTCCCCCACAGTCCAAAGACATGCGGTACAGGTGAATTGGGTAAGCTAAATTGTCCGTAGTGTATGTGTGTGAATGAGAATGTATGGATGTGTTTCCCAGAGATGGGTTGTGGCTGGAAGGGCATCCACTGCGTAAAACAAATGCTGGATAAGTTGGCGGTTCATTCCGCTGTGGCAACCCCGGATTAATAAAGGGACTAAGCCGAAAAGAAAATGAATGAATGAATGAATAATATAATATAATATAATATAATATAATATAATATAATATAATATAATATAATATAATATAATATAATATAATATAATATAATATAATATAATATAATAAATATAATATAATAAATATAATATAACATAACATAACATAACATAACATAACATAACATAACATGATATAATATAATATATAATTTATTATATAAATTTACTGTTTTGTTTATTTATTTATTTGTTTTTGTCATAATATCTTTTAATATTAAAAAACCTGGACATCCAGTACAAAATTTGTATCTGTAAGTTAAAGCTTATCTCTCTCATTGTAATATTAGAGAGAGGGAAAAAAAAGTTACATTCAAGTTTCTGTATTTTTGTTTAAAAAAAAAGGACTTTAATAATTTGGAACAACACGATTGTGCAAAAGAAATGAGAGTTTTTATTTCAGGGTGTACTGTCCTAAAAATAGGTTGTAATAAATTTCGTTGCACTGATATTGTGTAAATTTGTAGTAATATAATTGCTTTAGACTTGCCAGACAGGCCCAATCCCAATTCTTTAAAAAAAATGCAAAAAAAAACCCAAAAAAGCTGAATTTCGCGATCTATAATCTATATTCATAACTCATGTACAGCAGTCCCACAACATTCTGACACACGATTACCGTGGAATACCCTGTCAGTAATGTCTAGTGGCTGAGAAGGAGCTTTTTACAGTGTCTGCTATAATGTTAATGTTGTTTTCGTGTGTTTACATAGATTAACATGGCCACTGTGTAAATGCACAGTATAGTAACGATCTTATTGCCATATTAGATCATTTTGATAACATAATATATGCCTTCGGTGATTTCCTGTAAATAAACACCAAAAAATAACACGACTGGAATAACTACAGCAGTCGTGATCGTCTGATCTCATATGAAGCAAGAGATCACGATGACATATAATAATGTGTGCAGGTGTTAAAGTGCTGTCCCAATTCTTAGGGGTAAGTTTTGAAGCCCTTCCCCTTAACCCTCGATTGTAAGGGCCAAGGGTAAGGGGAAGGGGTAGGGATACAAAAATAGAATTGGGATTGGGCCTTTAATGTCTGCACATGAAAATACAAACAAATATTAATAAAGATTAAATTAATTTTCAAATTAAGTCAACATTCCGAAAAGCTAATGTCAACTTGACTAATAAACAAATCCAGACAATTTTATAACCTTTTATTTTTTAGTGTGTGTGCCTTCTTTCCAAAGATACATGAACTGTGAATGTAGACCAAATTATTCAGCAACTGTTGCTGTTTTAGTTTGGAGGAGTCAATTTTGAGAAAGTGCCTCTGACATTGAGAGAGAAGAGGACAATGACCTAGTCTCAGAAAACCTTTTACAGAAATCTTATTTTGCATGCCATCTTCATCAAACTTAAAATATTAACTCATGAGACACTTGGCTTTCAATGCATATTTTTTTCTAGGTCATTACATTAACATTTTCCTGTGTTTATATATAAAAAAAACAAATATTAAACACAAGTACAATCTTTCTCATGAACTTATATTGTATAACCTTTTATATTTTGGATGCACCATAGTAAAGCTCAAAGTGTCTTCTTTGCAATGATACCTTAATAATGTTTGTAGCTCACTGGAATCAAGAACAGTTACATTTTAAAGTTAGGTAGTTAGGTAGGTGTAAATCCCCACAAGTGAGTGCTGGCTATAACAGGATTTTATGTTGGACTCAGTTTTGGGCCAACTCAGGTAACAATTCAAGCAACATTAAGATCAATAAATTAAATTAGCATGGCATTACAATCTGTGGAACTAGTTAATAAATAATAATTAGTTGAAGCTGTTTGAATCATTTTTTTACAGTGTGCAATCAGTGCTGTAAATGCACATGTGAGTTATTTTGGTCTGCTGCAACTCTTGCCTGGAGGCCTCTTCCTCTGACAGCTCTCTAAGAGGCTTCCAACAGGTTAAATACTCTAGAACGCGGCTAGCAGAGAGATCACTATGGTGATCATCACAGCGTCAGCCACAAACTCTTTTGTAGATGTGGTGTCAGTGTACAGTCACCTCCGCTCAAACAGAAAGCTAAAAATGTAAAGCGACACCGTGTTGCTGGAACAAATGGACTTGCAAATGTGAAAATTTCATTTCCGTGTGCCAGGCTGACAAGCAGCCATGAAACAGATTGTGTTAGGATGTTTTAACAGAGCAGAGAGTTGTATAAATATTTTAGTCAGCGAACACAGCCTCTTATTCCAGGGAAAATTATTTCGGAGATGAAAAATCACTAGGGCATTAAGGAGATGGTCTGGGTGGTTCGGTTTACTAATGAGGAAAAGACGTTTAAATTGGATGAATTGCTCAAAGTTTGCAAAGAAAACCGTAGTGTTACTAGATGAGTTTGTATCCATGCATTTATTTCAAAGAGGAAATGACCCGTTTCTTCAGAAAATTGTACTGTTGCTGCTGCTGCAGTTTAATTGGGCTGTTTAATTTTCAACTCTTTAGAGCAGATCTGAATTTTCTTAGATTAATATGTATTTAAAATAAATGTCTTAAACACGGACCATCAACAGTAGTTGTTACAAGGCAGTATGCTGCTGTTTTCATGCAAGCAAAGTTTATCAATTGCATTGCATATCCATTGGACTGTAAAATTATTTTCAGTGTTTTTTTTTTCTTTTATTCTTTTGTTTGCGTGTTTTAATGACTTGTATTTTTTTTTCACATATAATTTCTCTCTATATATACTGTAACTGTGACTCATTTCACTGAAGGAATCACTGAGAGATGAAACATAGCAATAATGTTTAATTCTCCATAACAGTAACAGAAAGTAATGGCCTTCACTCAGATCAAGGGATCAAGCAGCCATAAACATCACAAACGGAGAGCATGAAACTGTCATTCACTTACGTCTTCATTTATGAATTATTCTCACTACTCTGCACTCTTCATACTTGTAATAAATCAGCCAACCCCGACAGGATCTGTGTCAGACTGTTGCCTGTGTTTATTATTTCTCTGTCATACACAGGAAGACCATCATTTTATATTGGTACACTGGCACTAAAAGTCACTTTTTTTCTGATGACACATCTACAAACTACAAGGGCTGTTTAATGATGGGTAACTCCATGGGGATTTATTATTTATCTGGGGAGTCAAGAAGCCAATTGTGCCACGAGCTAGTTATTCAAGCCTATTCATCACAGTCTTTCACTGCTGAGTCTTTTTTTTTGTTTGTTTTTGTTTATTGACTGGCTTGGTAATTAATCATGTTAAACATGTTACATTTTTTCCTTAATTTGGTAGATTTTTTTATTTTTTATTTAAGACTATATATTTCTGCCAGGATTTCTTGTAGAGAGAGAAGATTAATCTGATCAGAACATTTAATTAACTTTTTATCTCCCATCTACAATATGAGTACCATGTATAAAAAGGTAAAGTGTGCGATACCCCTAAGCCATTGTTCTGTCAGTTTTTATTTATTTATTTATTTTAAGCAATATTATTATATTCAACCTTGGTTTGAGCTGGCCTTAAAACCTACAAAACAAGTTTGTCTTTGTTTTAGGCTGGAAACTTTGTGTGCAAAACATTGGTTAACCCCAAGAAAACTAATAGCTTAAAGTCAATTAGCAAGTGATTAAATAAAGTATAAATAAATGTATTAATTATTTTAAATTTCTCATTCATTCATTCATTTTAACACTTTAAATCAAGTGGGGTAAAATCACCTACTTAGGCAAGCATATAAAAATTGATTAGGCTGGTTTTTCATCTGCGTTATTTAATTTCTTTTTTCTTTTTGTAAAGCAATTCATTGCTATAATCAACAAAATAAAGTACAAACTGAAAGACCATAGCAGTTTGTTTGTTTTTGACACTTTTAGGTCAAGAAGGGGCAAAAGCAACTCTGAAAGCCCACCACTCTTCTCTAAGTGACCTCTTTTTCCACTGTACATTTATTTATTTTTATTTTTTGTCTCCTGTTAGTGCACAATCGTCTTCCCGTCTTAGGAGAAAATACTGTTTTCCCCCTCTCGGAGCACCTCTGTTTGTCAAAAGACCTTGGAAAAGCAAACATAAACAGCAAAAGATCAATTCTGACCTCTGCTGTCAGCCATTTTTGGCCCTATTTTTTGTCTTCATCACAGGATGAGACAAATCTTTAGCCACCTAAAAATGCAGATATTGCCTCTCTGATTCATCAAGCACCATGAAGAAGTGCTGTCTCAGTGGGAAATGCTAACTATCTGGGGTTAGAATCCCGCTAAGTGCTAATTATTACAGATGAGGGGAAACTGCGGTGCTTAACGAGGGTATGATTCATTATTCATAGTTTTTAGTTACAGTGTTACATATTTTAGCAGGTCTGTTGCAAATAAAATATCACTTGTTGATTGTGGTTTGATTGCCAGTTGATCTGACTAATCACAGTGCTTTTATTCTGACAAACAAACAGTAGGGTCACACTTTATTTTAATGGTCCACTGTATTTGTTGAATTTAAATTACATTGCATGTACATGATAACTGATTCTCATGAGATTATAAGTAAACTGTTAGGTTCGGGATAGGGTTAGGGTTAGAGTTATTGCAAGTTGACATGTACTTGCAAAGTTTCTTATAGTCAGTTAAATATCTGTTGAATGTCTGTATTAACAGATATTAAGCAGACAGACTACTAATACTCAAATGGACCTTCAAAATAAAGAGTTACCAGCAGTATCTACTGGTTTAGGTCACAAATTATGTCACTTGGTTCAATGACTGTGTGTTTTGTGAATCTCTAGTTCCAAGAAACATTCACATGCAGCGTTGCAAACTTTTCTGATTGTACCTATAGGCATCAACCCATGGTTAGAAGCATGGTTTCTTCCTATATATCTTCAAACAAAAAGTCTGAATGACAGTCTCTCCAATTTGCTGGAAACCTGTGGAGCTGTGTCTGCTGTGTTTATTGTCTGTCATGGTCTCTTACCTACTCTTCACCACAATGTAACTTTTCACTACTTGGTTTGACATTAAAAGCATATTTATTTCAAAAAGCATTCAGCAAAGATGCCATTAGCAGTCAGAGATGAGAGAGAGGCACGGTAACAGGACAGGTCCGTTGAGACCTGTGCTGATGAAATATATGTTTCTTGCATACCATAAAATTAGGCTCTCCTTCAATCAAATAAAATTGTTGTCTGTCAACCAAAGGCTATAATTTACCCATTCAGTCACATTTTGTGATTTAAAAAAATTATTATAATTATCATGTGATTCAGTGATTTATTGATTCAGAATGTGTGCTGTGGTATGAAGGTATTTTGTGGTATTTTGTTTATTGTTATTTTTTTTCTACAAGCAACACCAACATAAAAAGTTAGCATAACGCAGGTTGTCATGTGCCAGTCAAGCAGCTGTCATTGAAATAATGGAAATGCTACACTGTCTGGGAAGAAAAGGAGATTTAAGTTGCTTTGAACGTGACATGGTTGATGTTGGCAACACGGTGGCTCAGTGATTATCACTGTCTCCTCACAGCAAGAAGGTCACTGGTTTGAGCCTTGGCTGGGTCAGTTGTCATTTCTGTGTGGAGTTTGCATGTTCTTCCTGTGTCTGTGTGGGTTTCCTCCGGGTGCTCCGGTTTCCCCCACAAATTCAAAGGCATGCAGTATAGGTGAACTAAATAAACTAAATTGACCGTAGTGTATGTGTGAATGAGTGTGTATAGATGTTTCCCAGTACTGCGTTGCAGCTGGAAATGCATCCGCTGTGTAAAACATATGCTGGATAAGTTGGTGCTTCATTTCGCTGTTGCAACCCCTGATAAATAAAAGGACTAAGCCGAAGGAAAACTAATGAATGGCTAATGTTGCCAAACTGACTAGGATGAGTATTTCAGAAACTAAAAAATATCCCTTTTTTTCCCAAAAATACTCAAGGGCATTGGTTATACCAAATGTAAAATGTACTCTAAAGGGCCAGACTTGTTTAAGCTGTTAAAAAGACAGCATGTCAAATAATCACCCTTTACTATTGAATTCAGTAAAAGAGCATCTCTGAACACAATACAAATGACTTTGAAGCAGATGAGCTACAGCAGCAGATAACATGCTAAACAAATAAAATACTAAAACAGCAAACTAAAACCTCCTTTCACATTAACATTAAATAGTTGTGTCAGAATTTGGCACAATCAACATAGAAGTGTGGATCCATCCTGCCTAGTATCAACAATTCATACGGCTACTGGTGGTGTAACGGTGTGTGGAATTTTTTGGTATAATTTGATTTCTTTGTACCAACTGTGCATCATTTACACACAACAACCCTGTGACAACAGTGTACTCATCATGTGATGGCTACATCCAATAGGACAACATGCTACAAAGATCAAGTCATCTTATGCTGGTTTCTTAGAAATGAGTTGACTATACTCAAAAGGCCTTCACAATCATCAGATTTCAATACAAAAGAGTTTCTCTTAGATGAGGTGAATGGATGAACAGCATCATGGATGTGCAGTCGACAAACCTGCAGTAACTACTGTATGAAATGCCAGTAAAATGTATGGATTAATATGTCTAAGGAATGTTTACAATAATCTTGCTAAATATATGCTGCCATTGGGAGGGTTGTGAAACCTCCCTCTTAAAATGCTACTTAAATGGGCCTGAAAAGTTGTGAGCAGAAAGTAGGGGAGTGGGTAAGATGAGGAAGAGCAGGGCAGAAAGAAAAGTGCTAGCAACGATTATCTGTCAGTGGCCCATACTGAGGTAACAGGTGAGCAAATACAAGATTTTTTGTATTTAAATAGTGCTTATTTTAAAATTTAGACACACATTTAAATGCTTTCAGGGGGAAGAAAAGCCCTAGGGCACTGAAACTTTTGAAAGTCATGTCTACTGTATCAGCATTTGACACAATGGCCAATCAGCAGTGTTCAAGATTCCACTCATCAGCGCTCCAAATGCAAGCAGGAAATGCTGCTTTCATCACATTTTTATAAATTTCACTACAGACTTGTAGAAGTCGGTACTTCTGACAACACCACCGGGACCTCAAGCTATCATGAAAGCCTAACTACTGTGCCCCAGTGCAAGGTTTCACAGCTTGACCGAATAATTCAAAAGCAGCTCTTCTCATAGCATAAGAAAACATAGTTTCATAAATAATAATTAGATACAATGCGTCATCATAATACGTGCACTGTCATATGCTATAAGCTATGCTCCACCAAATAGATTTTAAACCCAAAAGATGAAAAATGGGGCCAAAAGCTCAAAACTAGCCAGTTGTTGCCCACAATTAAAGCTATGGGATGGTAACGTTATCTTAAATTATATTTAATGCACATACATCTGTTAAAATTTCAGAAAATTTTGTCCAGGGATCCATGTCATTAATTATAATGACAACTTCATTCATTTATTTTCATCTACTTTTCCGAGGCCAGGTCGTGGGAGCAGCAGTCTCAGGAGGGATCACCAGACTTCCCTCTCCCCAGACACATCCTTTAACTTCTCTGGGGGAACTCGAGGCATTCCCAGGCCAGCCAAGAGATATAGTCCCTCCAGTGTGTCCTTGGTCTTCCACGAGGCTTCTTCCGGTGGGACATCCCTAAGTAGGTGTCCAGGAGGCATCCGAAACAGATGCCCTAGCCACCTCAACTGATTTTTCTCGATGTGGAGGAGCATCGGCTCGAGCTCCTCCCGGGTGACAGAACTTCTCACCCTATCTATAAGGGTGCGCCCTGCCACCCTCCAAAGGAAACTCATTTCAGCTGCTTGTATCCGAGATCTTTACCTTTTGGTCATGAACCAAAGCTTGACCACAGGTGAGAGTACGAGTGACTGACCGGTATATCAAGAGCGTTGCCTTTCGGCTTAGTTTTTTCTTTACCAAAATGAACCGGTACATCAACCACATAACTGCTGCCGCTCCACCGATCTACCTGTCCATCCCACGTTCCATCCCTTCCTCACTCATTAAAAAAACCCTAAGATCCTTGAACTCCAACCTGGGGTAAAGACTTTTCTCCAAAATATAGAAGAAAAACCACCTTTTTCAGCACTGTGAACTTGGACTTTGAGATTGTCATCCCAGTCACACTCAGCAGTAAACCGGTAATACATATATGGTTTTATTTTTAATGGTCTAGGCGCAAAGTCTAAAGCAAATGGCGCAAAAGCCTTAAGGGCATGTTTGAATCCGCTTTTGTTTTTTTTTAACTGTGGGGGAAACCGGAGCACCTAGAGAAAACCCACAGGGAGAACATGCAAACTTTTAAGCACTTTTAAAATACAGTTTGCACCCCTGCGCACAGTCTAACAGGGTTGTGCTTAGTCTCTTAATGAGTTATGTGTGTGTTTTGAGAATAACATGCATTAAACCAATCAGAGTCTCATCTCCCATTCTCTTTAAGAGTTAGATGTATCACGCCATGGGACATTTGCTATTTACATGGTGATCTTTGTAAGCAGAAAAACGGAATGCTTCAGTGGCCTCCTACATTCGGCCTCTTTACTTTCTCATTACTTTACTTTTACTCTTTACTCTTTACATTCAGTAGCCTACATATTTAATTGTGCTTGTTAAGTGCAAAGTTTTGCTTTAAAACTATTTCTAAATTCAGTTTTAATTTCCAGCAAATGAATAAATGAGCAATAATAACGAAATGTGATATATCCTAGTTATATCCAAACACACGTCCTATTTTTATACCCCATATAGTGATGTGTATGTCTCCAAAACCTGACAAGTGGACACATCTTAACTTGTTTTTGTTAAAACAAATATAAATATGTATTTAATAAACATTACTGCTAAAAATAATAATAACATTATACAAATGCAAATTGTCATGAATAAACTGAAAAAAATTTTTTTATTTTATTTATTTATTTATTTATTTGTTTGTTTGTTTGTTTGTTTTATTTTATTTTATTTTATTTTATTTTATTTTATTTTATTTTATTTTATTTTATTTTATTTTATTTTAAAGATATTTGTGTAATGCTGTATATCCTGTATGAATTAAGCAATGTGTAAGCATTTGGACACGCATAGGTGCATAACTAACGAGCCCTGTGCTGGACCTTTAGTTGATCAATGGCGCAGTCTATTTCAGTTCCTCAAAATAGCAACTTGCAAACAATGCTCCTTAGCACACCTCCTTTTTAGAACGGAACACCCATACAGTATGTCCACAAAGTGGTACAAATGGATTTGCCATTTAAACAACGTTGTGCAAAATGTGAAAATTAGAGTTGTGCTGGTCTGAAAATAGCAACAAATTGTGCCATGCACGCCTTGCGCCTTATTGCGCTGGGTGTATGATAGGGCCCATAATGTTTTCAGGTTCTCACACAGTGTTAAACTTATACAGTTAGCAGCTCTTAGAATAAATCAGAATATCCCTGGATTTATAAGAAGTATTACATTTGCATTCCATACCAGATGACAGTGGCAAACTTTTTAATATCTGTGTATAAATAAAATAGACAGTCAAACAAAGACAATCAGTCTACTCTGACAGCTGCTTGTGCATTTCAAAGGTGCTCATTTCACTGGATTTGTTGTTGTTAATTAAAATGTCTAGAATACAAATCATTTGAACCGTGAGTCTGTTCATCTTCAAATATTTATGTACAGTCACAGTTTTCCTAGTGGTATAATTTGCCTCGGCAGAAGATGAAATGATATGTGTGTAACGATGTGTGACACTTTAATATGACGAAATTCATTTCTTTTCTTTTATTAACAGACCCAATGAAGTTGCATGTCATAAAGAGAAAACGGAAAGCAATTGCATTTTAGCACATCGTTCACTCAAGCGTCTTTTACACATATGTAGCTGCGAGCATAAACTGTGACTGTAACATTTGTTTTGTGTTTATGGTATGGCTCGTTGTTAACTGCTACAATTAGTTTACTTACATTTTAATTGACATATGCTGTAAACAAATGGAGGATATGCCTTATTTTCCTCTGCTGGCTTAGCTTGAGTTGACATTTAGTTTAGAATAATAATTAAAAAAAAACACTAGCCTGTGCATTGTGTACTAAGCTAATGACTTTGTTTTGTGCATTTTATCACTTTTTTATTAGGAAGAAAGGGTTTAGAAAATATATGTAAATATTAAGCCAAGTAAATAGGTTTTACATCCACAGCAAACCTCAAACCAATTAGCCAGGTTTATATACTGTAGCTTGTTTAGGCTCCATATAGTTCTATGTCAGTATCAGCATATCAAAGCATATTGTTAGCTCATTTGGTCATTTTCATTTGAATATCCAGTCATTCATTATTGTTTGTATGTACAGTGTGATACATGCATGTGTGTATGTGTGTATGTTTGTATATGTATATGCATGTGTAGAGAATCAGATGAAAATTTAGGTGGATGATGATATGGTGCATAAACCACATAGGTGATAAATGGGATCAGATATACTTTTTTGTATATTAAATAATAGCACAAATACAAGTAAATGTATTATCTCACAGCTTTTTAAAAACCACAAGGAAAATCACTCTATAACAACAAGCAAATTGTTATGTTCTGTAGAGATCAAACTATAGCTTCAATTTAAGATATTGCTCCTTATTGTACATCCAGTTCAAGTTGGAAGATTTAATCAAATTACACCTAAATCTGTATACGTGGATATGACATATGGTGAGCCTCAAACCTAAAACACCTCAACTCCTTGTTAGTATAAAATCCTGATGAAAAACAAAACAGAGGCTGTTGCACATAGGATCATTAAGTGCACGCCCTAGGCTGCGTTTGATTGGCTAGAACATGTTCTAGTGAGATTGATCAAATGATGAATTTTTCCCTTATTTTGAAGTGTTTATTAAGTGTTTTATTTTATAATGTTTTATTTTATAGTGTTTATTTTAAGTACATTCATTCATTCATTTTCTTTTCGGCTTAGTCCCTTTATTGATCCGGGGTCGCCACAGCGGAATGAACCGCCAACTTATACAGCATTTGTTTTACGCAGTGGATGCCCTTCCAGCCACAACCCATCTCTGGGAATCACATCCACACATTCTCATTCACACACATACACTATGGACAATTTAGCTTACCCAATTCACCTGTACCGCATATCTTTGGACTTGTGGGGGAAACCGGAGCACCCGGAGGAAACCCACGCAACCACGGGGAGAACATGCAAACTCCACACAGAAATGCCAACTGGCCCAACCGGGACCTGCCCCCACCGGGGATCGAACCAGCGACCTTCTTGCTGTGAGGCGAACGTGCTACTCACGCGCCACCGTGGCGCCCATTTTAAGTATTATTTTATTATTATTATTATTATTATTATTATTGTTATTATTATTATTATTATTATTATTATTATTATTATTATTATTATTATTATTATTATTATTATTATTATTATTATTATTTAACAAGACCTCACATAGTAGTACATAACATAAAAAACAAAGAAAAATTGCAGACTGTCTTAGTTTTCCTATTTTCCACAAAATAAAATAAATGTATGAATTAAAAACAAACCTATCCTCCGAGAGAAAAAATAAAATAAAATAAAATAAAATAAAATAAAGTAAAAGGAGCAAGTTTACCCATAAAAGTGTAAAAAAAAAAAGAGAGAGAGAAAGGAAAAGATCACTTTAAGGAGTCAGTATTTCCTCTTTCCAGTTATTCCATTAATATAGTCTCAAACAGGACTCCAGGTTTTGTAAAAAGATTTGAGACATCCTGCAAGTAAACAGCTTAACTTCCCTAGTTTTATTCAGCTAAATATTTTTTCAGATCCAGATATCATTTGATGGAGGAATTACCTGTTTCCATTTGAGATTGGCTTGAGAATGGCTCGTCTAGCTAAAATATTAGATTTTTTTTAAGTATATCTAAGCTTATATTAAACATACTGTGCATGTGGGAGTCTTATATTGAGTACAGAAGAGACCAAAGCCTGCAAACTGCAACATATCTTTACATTGTTTTCTGTAAGTTGCTAATCAATACAGACAGACACTGAATCACAGCACAGCTGTATGTACAATCATAGAAAACAATGCTTAGAAATAAAATAATAAAACAATTAATTTGGCCATGTACAATAGGCTTTAAGGAGCAGTTCCTGGCCTGTTCAAAGTGAATGCACAGTAGAATGCAAAATGCAGGATTTATAAATCATAAATTAGTTCAGTGACATCCTGAAGAGGCATACGATCTGTTTAAATGTATTTTTATGATCTTTTTACGCATATACTGTAAATGGATATTCAGGTGTATGTTTGTAATGGGGTACTGCATACATTAATGAATATGCAAATATGTGCGTTTACACATTATTTTAAATCACTCAACTCTTACAGTCATTTGTCTTGAGTGAAAGGATGCCAAAATACTATCTGTATACTATACTATAAATAACCATCTGTATATGCAGAAGTTTATATTAATTCCTGCTTGTGTTTTTATATATATTCTCACTGTAAGCATACAAAATCAATGCACTCTATGAAACCTGTACTACTTATTTAAAATAAGATGAAACAATATTTTTTAAGTGACATTTTAATTGTTTTCTTGTTTAAATGTTCAATCCACTTAAATGTCATTCATTCATTAGTTTTCTTGTCGGCTTAGTCGCTTTATTAATCTGGGGTCGCCACAGCGGAATCAACCGCCAACTTATCCAGCATATTTTTTACGCAGCGGATGCCCTTTCAGCCGCAACCCATCTCTGGGAAACATCCATACACACACATTCACACTCATACACTACGGACAATTTAGCCTACCCAATTGTCACCAGCGAAACGCAGAGGGGACAGGAAACCCAGCTCAACCACCGC
>CAIGQQ010033155.1:2279228-2307134 GCA_903798035.1 Danio albolineatus
ATTTTATCCTCGTTACACTGGCTGCCTGTTAAGTTTCGTATTGAGTTTAAAATATTACTTCTTACATATAAAGCATTAAATAATCTAGCTCCTGTTTATCTAACCAACCTTCTGTCTCACTACAATCCAACCCCCTCTTTAAGATCTCAAAACTCAGGGCTTCTAGTAGTACCCAGAAAAGCAAAGTGAAGTAAAGGGGGTCGAGCCTTCTCATTTATGGCTTCTAAACTCTGGAATAGCCTTCCTGATAATGTCCGAGGCTCAGACACACTCTCACAGTTCAAAACTATATTAAAGACCTATCTTTTTAGTAAAGCATACACTCAATACAGCACTTAGCGGTATGATGCATGAATGTGCTCCACGCATCTCATTTATATACACTATGAACTGCAGCTACGCTAATTATTTTCTTTGTTCTCTATTTCCAACTGGGGATACCCATCCCCAGGCCCCCAAAGACTATGCAGCGCCACGGATGCGATCCAAGACCCGTGACGAGACGATTCCAAGGCTCCATAATCCTGGACCTCGCTGTATCCTGAGCAGCTGCTTGGCGGAGTAGCAAGCAAGAGACGGATTCCTGTGACCCTCTAAGGACAGACGAGCCTCGAGTTCTCCAACCTCTGGCCCCTAGACTGCAGCTAGAGCTGCGCACCGATGGATTACTCTTCAGTGTTTGGACTCTAAGTAGTGAATATTAAACAACACTGAACTGAACTGAACTCAAACATTAATAACTAAACTGACATTTTCAATTTACTATAACCTTCTATGTAAGGCTGCTTTGACACAATCTACATTGTAAAAGCGCTATACAAATAAAGGTGAATTGAATTGAAAAAGTTAAATGTCTGTTGAATGTCTGTATCAACAGATATTAAGCAGACAGTCTACTAATACTCAAATGAACCATCAACATAAAGTGTTACCCATAAAGAAAAAAAAGACAGAGCATTCATGATATGCATGCTCTTAAGGCTGTGCAATTGGGCAATTAGTTGAAGGTGGTGTTCAAAAAAATAGCAGTGTCTGCCATTGACTGTACAAACTGGAGATTAATGGTTTCATACTGGTATGTTTAACATTTTTTTATTCTCTGCCGTAAATCCTATTTTGTTTTTATATTTTGTCACCCTGCTGTGCCTCCATGTGAATTCTTATTTAATTGTTACACCTTAATTTTGCAGTTCCTATAGTATTTCATACTTCATATTTGCATTGACTTTTCAGTGTGAGTAAAGTCTTTTGTTTATGCATTTAAAAAAAAGTGACACTGATGTATTTAACAAAAACTCAGCTGCTGTTTTCTAGCTGGTTTGCAAGTAAACCAATTACATAACACTGACAAACACAAGTCTGAACATGAAAGGATGATTCTAAACACAATAGAAGTGAAGCAGGCATTTGCTAACTGTAAAAAATAAATTAATAAAAATTTAAAATGATATGAATATTTATTTATTTCAGCTAAATAGTAGATACAACTGCATCATTTAAATGCAATTATGATATGAGTCCAGCTTCGCATGGCCCACGTTCGTAAAGCAGTTCAGGCAAGTATTTTAACACTCCCTCTGGGGCATTCCCTTCATATATAAAACTAATCCATTTCACTGTTGCCTCTTCTAATGAATGGATTATGTGTAAGGGCACATGTGAGTCTCTAAAGTTTCATCTGAACCCACAGCAGACTGCATGTCAGGATCACCTCCTTTTTTAAATACAGAGAAATACAAAGCACCCTTACTTCTGTTTACAAAAAAGTAAAGAGATGGAGGGTTTTGCTTGGAGGCTGGCACACTACCTGTTTATGTAGGGTTTTGTTTGTTATTTACAGTATGAACCAACATGGAATTCAAACAAGTATATTATGGCACATAAATGCACTTATTTTATGAAAAACAAGCTGGATGTTTTGATTTCAGTCTATGCTGGCAGACATGACAGAAATCTAAAAGAAAAAAATAAATAAAGTGAAAATGTAATCCGATGTCATTTTTGAAAATGACATATTCATGTTTATGTACGAAATTCATAATAATTATGAAGATTGGTGTGGTTTGGAATAGGTAAAATATGCATGTGAATAAAAATATGATCAGAATATTGCAAGTATCGCTGCATGAATGCCAGGAGTGTATGGTGCAACACATCAGAAAATCCATATGTAGTTATTCATGTGGGCAGTGAAATAAGGTTTGTAATTGTTGCAAGTGTAAATTATAATTGATTGGATGCATCTATTTGTGGTTTAATTTCTTTGAAGCTTGTACCATAAATTATGTTTCAACCTATGTCTGCAGTCTCACATGAAATAACCTGTCCTACCTGTCGTCAGTGAAGCCTTGCAATGATGGAAGACAAAAGTGCAAAGTTGTCCCAGTCATGTGAACAGCGATTCCCACAGGAGTGCTAGCTTTCTCAGAAAGTGACTAGACTTGGCAGATCAGCGTTCCATGACCACCCTGTTTGCCTGACATTTCTACAACATACCTGCACATCACCGCACTTCAGCAAGCACCTGAGCCACTTATCTGGGCCTTGGGGATTAGCCAGGTCCACAATGGCACATTCATATCTACACCATATTTTTTCTAACACTATAAACATTCCCTTGGGGGTGAATCTGAATCTTTTGTTTATGCATCATTCATCTGTCAGAATGCATGTAAAGATGCTGTTCAGCATCTTCAAATTGTGTAATATAATTCTAGTCTGTCTGTCACACTCCTGAGCAATTACTAGAACAGCAAATGACAGGGCTATAAATCACCCTCAAGCCAAAGTTCAGGCTCTAACCGGGAACAAGTATAGTGTTGTGTGTGTAAATCCAATAATGACATGGCAGACTGAAGGCCTGAAGAGAGAAAATGCTCAGTTTACAGTACACACACATACTGTATGAAAACATCTTTACTGATGATTAATATTAGGGAAAAGCCTTACTGGTGCTTTGTTAGTTACATAATTTTGAAATTATAACAGAATACGTGGTTTATTCTGTAAGACTGCCAACATTAAATGCCTCAATTCACTGTCTCACAAATGTTTTTAATGTATTTCAATTGATCATTTTAGAATTATTTCTGGGTTTCATTCAAATAAACTGAGCTGCAGTGTTTTATTTTCAGCTTGTGCATAATATATCAGCTTGATATGGACTGACCTACCCACTCCCTTTTCTAAACCCAACCAATAGTGTTTTAAAGAGCAAACTACAAGAAAGAAGCCATCAAGGCTGCATGCTTTCACCGGTTTCATTTTACCTGGTTTCTGGAACCGCACTTTACCAGACTCAAACCCCAGTCCACTCAACTCTGCGTCTGACGCTATTGTATTTTTTTTATTTTTATTAGTTTATTTTTTTAAACATTAAAACATATCACAACACACATTAAAATGTCTTTTAGAAACAAAACATTCAAACTGTGGCAATTTCCAGTTCATTTCTTTAAAAACTTTACATTCTTTGTCTATCAAAATCTTGTGCAGCTTTCCCAAGATATTCGCATTTTTATAATATACATACAACTTTTTTCTACATATCCATCCATTTTCATCCTGACACCATTCAGGGGGAGCTACCAAGCAAAGGGTCACATTAAAAAAAGAAGATGGAGATAAGCAGTCAGCAGTACCACTTTGTAGCATACATACAGTACTTCTGTACATACACATATTTCTTTATTTTCAAAAATGTAGCCCTGGGCCTATATTCCCAATGAACCCGTGTTAAACTTTTCGTGTACTCATGTGTTACAGTTTTTGTTGTGGCATTTAGTGCATTGGTGCAATTATTACACTGTCCCCTTAAAATACTCCATTTGGGAACACAAATAGTATAGTGTTACTGTATATAGAATATAATATATATGTAATATAGTATACATCTAGTCAATTAAGACTACAAAGAATTCAGATGAATAAAATATGTCTAGATGTAATTCTAGTAAAATTTGTTGTCAGAAATTAACACTAAATAAAACATATTGATCAAAGTAGTGCAATGGCAAAATCACATATATTAAACATCTAACTTTCATTGAAAAAATTATATTGCAGCCTATTGTACATGCAAACAAAAAAAAAAAAAGTTCTTATGAAGAATCATTTGTTTGTGGTTCATTGTTATTAACGAAAACAGTAATAAAGACACTGTTATATTTTAAACAAAGAAAATAAGTGTTTATTTTATTATTGTGGCTCTGCACTGCTTGGCCTATTGAACAGACATCCCTTTATAATAGTCTCATGTATACAGCTGAACTAAGTTGATATAGATGCCTAGTCTATAACAAGGGCTGCATGAACAAGCAAGTGCATTGCACACTTGGCAAACAACCCCAAGCTATGGCAGGAAATGCAACAACCCAAAACTGTAACACATGAGAATGCAAAAAGTTTCTCGTGATTACATGAGACGCTTCTCGTACACATGTGAGAAAGTCTTCATTATTATTATTGTTTTTATTTATTTATTTATTTATTTTTTTTTTTCTATTTTCCCTTAGGGGCTCTGTAGATTTGAGATGTGTTGCTTGTTGTTGTGATTCTTTCTCTTCACACATCCCGCCAGTGGCAAATATTCTAAAAAAAGAAGCTCATTCAAGCGCATCATTTATTGCATGGATGGTGCAAGAACATAGCAGGTCTAAAAGCCATGTGCTTATACCATTAAATGTACACCTCAAACATAAAACTGCTTGCTGAAATAACCATAACATTACAGCACTGAAATAAGAATGTGCAGTTTATGTTTCAGATGTGGATCTTGGAAGTTGTGCCTTTATTGGCTTCACCGTGCAGACATATGGCTTCACCGTGCAACGATGAATTGTTTTAAAGACATGATTATACTCTGTATAACAAATATGCACATGTGTGTCATTAGCTACATTTCCATCCACCTGTTTTTAAGCGCATTTTAGATGTGCGCATAAAAAACGGTTGATGGAAACGTGAAGATGCACAAAAATTTTTGTTTAAAAACAAGCACATAACTGAGTAGGATAAACTATTATCCTTATAAACTATTAGAATTATGAGTAGGATAAGAAATAAGAAAAGATAGAAACACTTTTACCCAACAAATTCCACTTTGCGCTTTAAAAAAGTCATGCGATTTTTTTTAAGAAATCATGTGATGGCAAAAATGTGTGTGAATGGAAAAACCAACACACTGTAAAACATCTGAAATGTTGTTTTGGTCGTTCTAAAATGCCAGTATTAGTGTTATTATATTATTATTTACCTCCAGAACCGTTAAGAGCGCCTGTGCGCATCACACATTCATTGCGTGTCGGCATATTGTCTTCTGAGGTGCAAGTCTTAAATAAAGAAAAGATTGATGCAGCTTCTCTCTTTCATTTTTGCTTTTGATATTTGGTGCCAGCTAATCAGGAAATGATGATTTTGTTCTCTTTGAATACTTGGATGGAAACGCTGCTGGAATATTCAGCCTGATCTCACGAAAAAATGTAAGCATTTTACGTTTTGCCGGTGAGTTCAGTCGTACAAAAATGTACGATTTAAAAAAGGAGATATAGCTCCCAACCCCACCCCTAAACCCAACCAACATTGTGTGATGAGCAAATCGTACTAAATTGTACGAGTTAGATCGTACAAATTTAAACGAATTAGCCACTAAGTAAAAAGTTACGAATTGCCGTGAAATACCGTTGGAATATTTGCATGCCTTTTATGTGATATTCCAGTTATACGCATAAATTTAATTCGTATCTTTGGATGGAAACATAGCTAGTGTCTATACTATAGTGCATTTAATGCAAAATTTCAGGATTGGACGCTTGCCCAAGATATCTATATTTCAGATATGCAAGTGCGTGGAATGAATCAGTGGAGTAAACACCATTAGCCATAAATGAATAAAAGATAATAATCAGCAATATGTGCTCACATAAGGTTTCATGTAAATGTTTCAGGATGTCATAAATGAAAGAATTGTTGCGTATTGAAGAGAAGTCAGTTTTCGTTTGATTGAACGGATTCCAACTTTTGGGACTATATTCTCTATTCTCAACACCGGATTCTAAATGAGTTCTCAAAATCTCAAAACTCGTCTAAGTGAAAAGATTAGTTTATTTAAATGTTTTGAGGTAAGAAATTTCCACAGAAAATAGGGTTTTACAGTCTGTAAGATTATTCAAAACTAAACATGTTATTAACAATATGGCAAGCTCTCACTAGCATTTGATTGTGTCAAATGTGAGTTTCATTCCTCATGAGAGTCTACAGTTTATTTTTGTTCTGTAATTTCAGCTATTTGTCCTGGTTTTTATTATAGCTTCATTGTTAGTGTTTGTTTCAAGCTGTGTTGTTTGCTGCTTGTTACTAACTCCATGTCTCATGAAAAAACTAAATCTGAAATTGTAAAATCATAGCAAGTTCTCACTTAAAGTTGATGATGTGTCATTTGTTCAAGAGTTTCATTCCTCCGCATCGCTTTGTTCTCCGCCGGCTGCAAATAATGGATTTTACTCCCTAAACAATTAGTCATGTCATTTTCCCATTTATTCGATCTTTAGAGAGCCGCAAGCTTGAATATTTCTCTGCATTATTGATCTGAAAACATTATGAGTTCCATTTCATATCACATATCTCTAATAACCATGCAAATGATGGAAAATGATGGTGACTACGCTGAAACTTTGTGTAAGCAGAAAGTCAGTGATGCTGCAGTGTAACTTCAAAAGCATGCTTGCATTTTCCAATCATTTTATCAGCCTTTTTGTATTACTCCAATATGATTATTAAAAAAATGGGTAGACCATCTAAAAGTCGGTTACATCTAACACAAAAACAATTGCTACAAATCAAAAATAGCTTTCCAACGATTCTATTTCAAAATCACAGGTCGTAGTCATACTGCAAGAACTTCAGCCACTCTTAGATTTGTGCAAGACACCTGGATAAAGATCAAAGCAGAAAAAAACAGACCTTCACACAACACAAAATCCTGCGGCTACATGGACAGGCCTTTGTTGAAATAACTAAGCTGGCCAGAAATAACAATGGAGAATCTTGGACATCACCCTTAAAATATTTGAAAAACTTGCCATTGCATATACAGAAAACAGAAACAGAAACCATTCATCTTTAGCGATGAGTAGGCCCACACAGAATCTGCGCACGCAGAATTCCACAGATTTCCAGAGATTTCCACAAATTTTTAGCCCGTCATTGATTCTGTTTATTTACTTGGGTAAATGTGTGGAAATTTACAGTATATTTATTTAGTTTTTAAATTAATTTTAGTAATAATATTGACTAATATGAAAATATTCATCTGATTTATTTACAACACAGTTTGTAAAGTACTATTTTCTGTCTTTTAGTAGAGATTTTATATGAGAGACTTGCTTTGTTCACCAAATAAAGTGGATCTAATTGGATTTGCATTGTAAAGATTAAATAAAAGTTAAAAAGGTTTTACTTTTTATTTCATATATTAAGTTTTTAGTTATGATACTCCCAAAGTCATTACGCATAAATCCACAGATTTTTAACAAAATACTCCACAGAAATAGCAAAAAATGTCCGCAGATTCTGTCTGGCCCTAGCGATGAGCTCCAATTCTTTTAGTTTGGAGGGTCTCCTTGTCATCACCCTGATCTTTAGCTTCCACCACAGATTCTCAATTAGATTTATGTCAGGACTCTGGGGCCACTGCAAAGGTGTCAGTTAATAGATGGACTTAATTATGTACTAATCTAAAAAAGTAGCTTTATTGTGTTATTTTAAAGTTGTCACACCCTCTGTTCGTTCTCATAGTCCCAGTGACCGCACTCAATCACCATCCACCACACCCGTGAACCCTCACCAGATTACAAATCACCCGCTTCTGCACTTGCAATCACCAGCACACTATATATACTCACCTCACTCACTCACTTACTGTACTCATCAGCTGGAATCAAAGACAGGTGATTCTCCTTGTCTACTCTCTCGTATTGTCCTGTGCTCCTCTGTTGATGTTCTCCTCCTCCTGTGAATGCATATACAAATGTTTCAGGGAAGGGACTATTCTTATACTGGTTTTTATTAAAGAATTGAACTTACTAACTGAACTATTTGTGTGTGAGATCGTTCACCCTCTACAACACCATTTACCCAATTCATCTTGCTACTGTTGTTGCATCACTTCAATTAATACCCTTGATGTTTATCCTTTGTCTTCCTTGTGTGACCGAGACAAAAGGATCATTATTTCTGAAGCTTTAAAGGTATCCTACATACCTGTACACAGGGGCGCCGCTGGCAATTTTGGGCCCCATGAAAAAATATGAGGATGGGACCCCTACTACCAACCTAGCTATCCAAACTCTTTGTCTGCAATGTAGTTATACTGACCTATGCATTTTATTATTTATTTTGTCCACTACTTATCAGTATTTACGAAGAGAACGGCCATGACTGTAGCTAGCAGATGATTTATTGTTCAAATGTAAATGTAGTACAAAAACAGGAACAGTAATCAAATATTCACTGAAAATTTTACATTTCTAAACACACAAAACACCAATGTGTAACTATTTAAATAACTGTACTGCAATAGTGTCTCATACAATGTGCAATACACTTTGGTTGAGGATTTTGCAAGCAAGAAGGCCAGGCATTTGGCACTTGGAATTTTAGTTACTGTCAGGTTAATCAACAAACCGTTTCAAATGTATTTATGTTGTGTTTATTTGGTTTGCAGTGTGCTGGATTTTGCACTCTGTTAATAATTTTTTTTTTTTTTTTTTTTTTTTTTATTATTTGCCGGCAAGAAGACCAGGGTTTTGCCATTTAAGTAATGGTCAGTTTAAACAAAAGAACATTTTTTTATTTATGGGTCTCATAGTAGTATAATTTTGTGTCTTATTGATTTAGTGTATAGTGTGTCATTTGGGATGCAGCTAATGAAATAAATGACCAAAATACCAAATAATAGCCTACCTGGGATGAGTGTAAACGCAATTACCATCGGGAGGCGCTATAATCACTCTCACAGGAGAATACTGCTCTCACAATCCAAAATAAATAAAGTTATCCAACATGTGCGCGTGATAGCTCCGCCCCTTCTGTTACATGCTCAAGCTGCGGTCGTTGAGTGTGTGAAGTGTCCATCATTACACACTTCTGTTTACCGGCTGAATGAGTGCATCATCCAGGTAAATAAAGTGCATTATTGTTAGAGTTTTCAGTGTGAACGCACTACTTACACTATTTATACTAAAAAAATGGCGTAGAATAGTGCATACGTATGCGATTTGGGACGCAGCTGATGTTAACCTCGAGGTCATCGCTGCTTTGACAGTTTACCTGACGATCGCGCTCAACTCTCTTCCTGCTACTGACGGACTGAACCATACAGCGAAAGGAGGGGGGTGCAATTTGACAGTGACAGTTGTGACAAACACGAGGGGCAGATATAAGCTGTATTTTAAAATTGTATTTCTAAAAAAATGTTTTACTTGTAATTTAGAGATACATTAATAATTTATATCACGTGATAGTACTGTTATTAATTATAAAGCAGATCTCTGTGGGCCCCTAGAGTGCATGGGCCCTTAGAATCGTCATAACTTTCCCCCCCTTAGCAGCGCCCCTGCCTGTACATACCTGTTCTCATACCTGTACATTCAAAGTAATACGTGTAATGTATTAAAAGCAGTTTCATCCTTGTACTTTTCTATATTGTAAAGAAAAAAGAAAGTATATGGAACTCTAAATTGAAAATAATCACTCATAATGGCATTCTGATATCTCCTCAGCAGCTTTGTTTCAGTTCACACTTGCACATGTGAACGTGACTCAGAGCATCAGGAATGTGACTCCCTCAGCGTTCATGGTTCACACGCTCACAGAGTGACTCCCACAGCAATTACTAAAGTGCACGATGCTTCAGTTTATGACAGGTTAAATGCGGATGATATTCCCTTGACACTGCTACTGATTAATATATGGGGATGCATGGTGTTAAAACATCTGCAAATAATATGAATTTTAATTAAAGGTTTAAAAAAAAAACAAATGTATAATTCATGCCAAAAGTTAAAATTCAGCTTTTATTACTCCTCTTTTGTGTTGTTCCAATACCATATAACCTTGCTTTTTTTGGGCCACTATGTTCCTTTCATTTCATACAGTGACATTGAATAGTGAGCTTTCCCACGCAAATGTATCGCAGAATGGACTCATACAAAAACATGCCGTGTATGCCAAGTGTTCTGGAGACAATGCATGTAGAGTTTGGTCAAAACAGACCTAATTTTAAATGCATTATTAAATAAAAATTCTGAAAAATAACACAATCCACAAAAACAGAACATGTTGTGGAAATCAGTGAAATTATATTTGGAGAGGAAAAACAGCTAATAAAACACAGATGGCCATGAACTGCACTCCACATAAATAAAAGATGGGTAAATCTAAAGATGTACTCGGGGAAGTGCTGAAAGATGGCTGCTATACTTCAGGGCAGACTCTCCAAAGAGTTCAGGAGTGTGCTTAGTGCCAAGTGCCACAATAAATAGAGGGTTTTGCCAGAAGAAGAGCAAATTGACAAAAAATCTGTGTCAACAACATTTTATAATGTTCAAGGTCATTTTTATACAGTAAATGCAAATACAGTATTGACTATGTTTTTCTTTTGTTTTTCACCAAACCCTATTTTATACTGCAATTTATTATTAGTTTAGTTTAGTTTAGTTTAGTTTAGTTTAGTTTAGTTTAGTTTAGTTTAGTTTAGTTGTCATTATTCACTGCCATCATATTGATATGAGCAAACATAAAAAAAGGCATTATTTAGTTTGGAAAAGAAAACTATTGGCTTTATTATACTTTTGGGGTGAATTGATAAAATTAATTATGTTTATTTGATATTCTAAGCAGGGAATCACGGTGCCACAGTGGGTAGCACAATCGCTTCACATCAAGAAGGTCGCTGGTTCGAGCCTCAGCTAGGTCAGTTGGCATTTCTGTGTGGAGTTTGCATGTTCTCCCCGTGTTGATGTGGGTGTGCTCCGGGTGCTCTGGTTTACCCCACAAGTCCAAAGACTTGGAGGTGCTGATTCTCATACCAGCCTCATACTCGGCAGCAAACTGCCACAGTGCATGCTGAAGGTCCATGTTCAATGAAGCCAACAGAACAACATTGTCTGCGAATAACAGAGATGAAATCCTGTGGTCTGCGAACCGGACCTCATCCAGCCCAAGGTTGCACTACTCCCTCATGAACCGCCACCTTATCATAGTGGAGGGGTTTGACTGCCTGAGTGATCTAAGAGCTACTGTTGTCGGAGGCTAATGCCCCTGTGTCTCCAAAGGCATAAAGGTTTTACGAGACAGGTCAGAATAAGTGCTGTTCAAAAACCCTTTATGAGCAAAATAACAGCAAGGACCATGATGTCGGCCGGTATGGCGCAGCTGGGGCCCCACCCTGGAGCCAGGCCTGGGGTGGGCCTGGTGGCCGGGTTTTATCTCACCTGGTGGCCGGTCCATTGTTTAATGGGTGGTGGTCGAAGGTTAGGAGGACCATGACATTCCGATCGTCAGGCACAAAAATATAGAGTTATTATAATATACACTGATTTAAAATATCTTCCTCAAAATTTTATTTTGATAGATCAGTATAGTGTATCAAGTATATACCTAAATTCTGCTATTATATCAAGTAGCAGTGCCGTGATGTTGTGTGCTTCATTTAAAACTTCATTTAAAATAGATTTTTGACTTAAAGTGAGTAAATGAAGAATATACACAACTTTTTAGGCTAATTATCCCTTGAACTCAAAATCATAATGCAATTTGCATTTCCCACCTATTGTTTTATTCGGCTCTCCCACATGTGGATTCCAATTATATGTGGAAATAAATATAGTCGGAATTGAATAACGGTATAAACTCAGCAGCAACCAACAATTAAAATGATTCACAAGGCTATGAGACTTATTTGACTAATTAATTGTCCAATTGACTCACACAAGTGAGCGCTGTGTACAGAGTTAAAGGCCCTAATTAAAATCTGGAGCTGATAATGAAGTGATTTAGGGAAGGATGTTGATTTAGGTGGAGCAGATTAAGAGAATCACTTGAGAATGAAGCCCGTTTTTATGGTTTCATCCCCAATGATTTGGAAAGAAAAAAAAAATAACAACAACATTCATTTCAACATTCATTAAATGTACAAGAAGATGGGGTGTACACTGACTAGGCCTCATTGACAGGAGTTTCTTAAGTCTGGGGAAAGAGTGACTGACCCCATAGATCCTTGGCATGTGGAAGGGCTGGCTGCCCCCAAATATATTATTGAAGTATTATTATTGTAATATTAAGTGTACCTGCGTGCTCCTGAGCTGTGCACAATATTCTGATTCTAGTCTTTTTAAGAAAATTTGAGAATTCTCATAGACAGGAAGGATTTAGGAAGGATGCTAAATGCTAATTGACTGTGAAAGAGAGCTGTCTCGGCAGAGAGGATACGAGATGTAAGTCTCTGATGTGCTGAGAATGTGTATGTGAAGTCTCAACTCAAAATACCACAAAAACAATGTTTTTAACTCTTTGAAACTGCCCCTTTTAGGCTTTTAGGCAAAAGTGTGCCGTTTTGGTGACTGTTGCTTTAAATTCAAATAAGATTGTGCTCGTTTCAAAAGCGGGCGGAGCTAAAAGTACCTATGTGTCAGCATAGTGGCAGATTCAAAAACAAGACTAACACCCCATGCTTATGAAGGAGAGATCATCACTGCGTGTTGCTTTCCCCTCTGATGAAGTGTACAAAAGGAGATTGCCAAACAAAGTGTTTCTGATTTTTTTTTTTTAAAGTGTGATTGGTAAAAAAAAAATTAAATAAACAAATATTTACTTTTAGGTTATATTTACAATCTCTTGCCACACAACTGTGTTTAAACCCTTTAAATTATTTAGTCATTTAGCATTTATTTTTGCATAATAGGTCCCCTCATGAAATGTCCAAACAAAAACCAGGTTGCCAAAAAAGGAGAGGGAGGAGAGGAAAAGAAAAAAGAGAGTAGGTAAAGTAGTCTTCATTTACCCAAGACTGAGAAGGGAAACGGTATATTCCAAAGCCCAAGATTAACATTCTTGTCTCGCTAAACATGCAAATTGTGCAAAGCTGAAACAATGTTACGGAGCAAAAATATGAAAAACAATTGGTAGCACTGTGACTACACACACAGAGAAACATTTATTAGGCGTTAACAAATAGCTATTTGATCATTTGTAAAGCATTAACTCTACATTAATAGACATTAATAGTAAGTGGCTTATAAATACAGCTCCAAATATTATAAGCATATGTATTATAATGATTGTTTTTTCATACTTTGTTGATGATTCATTTTTCATTACTAAATTAAGTATTGCATTATTATTTACAAAATTTTAAGAGTAGTTTGTGGTTTTAAGATCATTCAGTTTAAGTAAATAAATATTCAGGCATACTGTATAGTAATAGTTAATTTGCATGACAATACATGTTTTATTAACATAGTCACGTGCAATTTTGTGATCTATTCTAAAGTGAGGACTGTTTATGCTTTGTAAATCCCTTATTTTAGGGCATACTTTGGGTGGTCTGTTCATGGTATAAAATATTAAAGGATCCAGTATATGTAGCACAAATTCAACACAAAAAACTTGATCTGCTTTAACATACAGTAAATGAAAGTCATATATTTGTTATTAAAATAATAATCTTTTCAATACTGTTGGTTCATTTTTGTTTTTTCTTTCTTTTTTTATTGGCTGATTTCACACCAGTGATTTGACAGCAGTTATTATCTAATTAATTATTAGGGCCAGACAGAATCTGCAGACATTTTTTGCTATTAAAAAATGGTAAAAAAAAATATATATATATATATATTTTTTTTATTTAATGTTTACAATGCAAATCTTATTTGGTAAACAAAGCAAGTATCTCATATAATATATCTACTAAAAACTGCAAATATTACTTTACAAACTATTGTAAATAAACCATATGAACATTTAATATAACTATTATTATATCACAATAATATTAGTGAAATTAAGTTAAAAACTGAATAAATCTAAATTTACAAATAAGTAAATAAGTAATCACAAGTAATCTGCGGAACTCTGTGGATTTCTGCGCACAGCAATTCCTTGTGGGCCTACCAATTATTTAACTAAATACCTGTTATACTGTATAGCATGAATCATGAATAATGGGAAAGTGCCCCTACACACCATCTTTGCAAGGGGCCAAACACCCCTGCTCCTTCACAAAACAGTTCTATGTACAGTATATCAATCATAAATTATTTATTCATTCATTTTCCTTTTCAGCTTAGTCCCTTTATTAATCTGGGGTCACCACAGCAGAATGAACCACCAACTTATCCAGCATATGTTTTACGCAGCGGATGCCCTTCCAGTTGCCGCTTTCCAGCAGCAGCCATCTCTGGGAAACATCCATACACACTCATTTACACTCACACACTACAGACAATTTAGCCTACCCAATTCACCTATACCACGTCTTTGCACTTGTGGGGGAAACCGGAGCACCCGGTGGATACCCATGCGGCCACAGGGAGAACATGCAAAGTCCACACAGAAATGCTGCGGCTCGAACCAGCGACCTTCTTGCTGTAAGGTGAACATGCTACCCACTGTACCACTGTGGCGCCCATAATGAATCCATTCATTGTTAAATTAGCTCAATTGTTTCAGTAGCAAAAGCTCTGCAGTAGATTTTTTTTTTATTCATTACCATTGACAAAAGATCAAAAAAAAATTTTCGATCAATAAATATTTTACATTCTTTTTGATTCTTCAACTTAAATTTTACTTGTCGTTGATAATTTATTATATGAAAAACTATTTATTATTAGCATAATATTAATTTTTATACCTTCTTTTCAATTAAGGATAATTAGTTCGATAATTTTGTAAGAAATGCAAACAAGAAACCCTTTTCCTCAAGCGGTTTTAGAGTAATTGGTGTCAGTCATAAACAGAAAACGCATTACTCAAATTAACATTCTTAGCTCATTTGCTAAACTCTAAAGATGAAGTGAAGATTTTTGAATGTTATCATATCAAATTATCATTGTACTCCGCTTTAGCTTTGATAAACTTGTCTTGTTTCTTGCCATTTTAATCTTTCGGGTGTGTAATCCTGTTAGTTGTGTTATGAATTTTATCATACTCATACAAACCAAAAGATACTTTCTTTGCATAAAGAATTAACATGATGCATTTTCCCACTTTTTTTTCTTTTTCTTTTTTGATAGACAAGAAATAATTGCTGCCCACATCATTGACTGTTTTTTAGACGATCCGTGAAGAAAATCACTTTTAATAAGCAATTATTTGCATAGACATTGGTACATTGTTAGTGGATGTCTAATTATAATAAACTAAAGAACACAGTACAACAAAAAATACAAATTATGTTAAATAAAGCATAAAAAAAAAACTGTTGATATGTAATAAATGATGACTGCTTTAGATAATGTGTGAGCGTATTATTTAATTTAAGTTTAACACTTAAATCAATTTAGCAGTTCTAGTACTCTGCGTTCTTCATTGTAACTGTGCTCATGAGATCCAGATTGAACCATGTAAAGTCAGACGCATGAGCAGCCCTAGAATTAAACTATTCCCACTTTGTTCTTCCTGTCAGTCTCTTTTTCACTCTTTGATGTACTATCCTTCAGCTCCAAAGTGCACAGGCAACTACTTGACATAAACACAACATTTTTGACTTTTTATACTTTTTCACAATTCCATTGAGACATTGTTCTCAGCTCATACTAAAATAAATGCATAAATACCAACAGGCAATTACATCTAAACTGTAATCTATTTTTTAAGTTTACCAAAACTGAATGAATGAATTAATGAATGAATGAATGAATGACTGTATACTTTGTATTCATTAAGCTTTGGGAACCACAATTCTTCACAATTGAAGCAATACTAGTCAATTTTGACCATGAAACAAACAACTCATAAATAACACAGATTTAAGTATTTTGAAAATGTAAAAATGAAATGTAAAAATGAAAATGTAAAAACACTGCTTGTTTCTCTTGAAAGGGTTGGGTTTGTGAAATGGAGTGTATACCCAGCAGGCACAGGATGTCAACATGACGTCAGATTGACGTTGTACCCCAACGTTGTGGGACATTGCATTTTGTTTGGAAATGAAAATTGAGTTGACGTCAGAACCCAACGTCAGGCCGACGTCAATGTCCAACATTGAAAAGATGTTGAATTTTGGTTACTTTCCAACACACCCTAAAACGAACAAAATATCAACATGCAATGATGTTACATCTTGATGTTGTGTGGACGTCACCAATAGTACCATATCAGAGGTCGGATTTTGGTTGCCATACTTGATGTCAGTAATAAATGTCAGTATTGTTAATGTCAGTATTTTACGTCAATATGATGTTGGTTTAAGATGTTGGCTCAAAGCTGCAGTAGGTGATCTGCAACAATGCTAACTGGTTGGCATGATATCTTTGAAACACAGAAACCCTCCCCTGCCATCCAAATCCAGGGCTCCTGAATTGCGAACGAAAAGCTGTGTTATGTCTAGCACATTTTCAGTTGTGTAGCAAGAAAAAAAAAATTGTCATAATGTGCAATATTTCATACAGGCAAGGATGGCTGGTCTTACTTTCTCATGCACTTTGTCCTAAAGCGACCACTGTACGCTCAGTGCTTGGTCGGTGGTGTGCAGGAATTAAATTTTTTACCAAACCATACTTACATGCTATTTCAAACTGAATATTCAAAGTACCATGGTAAACAATAAATAGGGAACGCATCACAGGTTGTCATTGTTCAAAAATGAACTAATGTGAATATAAAACCAACTTCACCTCAGTAAAGCAGGCTAGAGGGAATAGCACTATTTACTTATGTTTTGTTGTCAAACTAAATAAAAATCTACATTATCGATGCTGTAAAAGGTCCCTCATGAAACTAAAAATAGTCACATCAATCGTTCGCCGGAAGATTTCAGTTTCTGAACAACACTTTTGTGCATATAACCCATTCGTGAAACGACCAAATCTCATAGTTTTTTGTGACTAAAAGAGTTTTACACATATCATTACCTGTCTATAAGAAATACTCCAGCCATGGTGTCATCCTTCCTTCAGCGTTCAAAAGTAACTCCAGTACTGATTCAGGATTTTCTAAAGTTTTGATTCAGCATTTGTTTTTACTACTCTCATCTCTCTCGTGTGCATGTAGATGTACAAATCTGCATTTGTTGACAGACAGTTTGGGCTACTTATCAGAATTATGGGAGTTGTTGGCCTGAATATATTTAATTAGATGAACATTTTTCATGCCTTACCCAGAATATGAAAATGCATATAAATACATTTAGATGTATTAAATGTTTAAATTTAAATTTAACGTGGTTGCATCTTTATCATTGGACTTTTCAACAGAATCTAAAATATCGAAGTCATTTCACGCCATTATTGGATGTCAAATTGACATTGTCCTTAGATGCTGGTGACCTAAATCTAATCTAATACATACATCTTATGATGTTGTGTGTTTGCTGGGATAATCTATACAGTATAATGGGTCCATTTGAGTATTAGTAGACTGTCTGCTTAATATCTAATTGATACAAACATTCAACAGATATTTAACTGACTATAAGAAACTTAGCGAATGCATGTCAACTTACACTAACCCTAACCCTAACCCCAACCCAAACCCCAACCTAACAGTCTGCTTATAATCTAATGAGAATTAGTTGGCATGTAGATGCAATGTAACTTATATATTCAACAAACGGACCATCAAAATAAAGTGTGACTGTATAATGCCAGGGCGCCACGGTGGCCTAGTGGTTAGCATGTTCGCCTCACAGCAAGAAGGTCTCTGGTTCGAGCCCCGGCTGGGTCAGTTGGCATTTCTGTGTGGAGTTTGCATGTTCTCCCCGTGGTTGCGTGGGTTTCCTCCGGGTGCTCCGGTTTCCCCCACAAGTCCAAAGACATGTGGTATAGGTGAATTGGGTAGGCTAAATTGTCCGTATAGAGTATGATTGTGAATGTGTGTGTGTGGATGTTTCCCAGGGATGGGTTGCGGCTGGAAGGGCATCCGCTGCATAAAAATATGCTGGATAAGTTGGCGGTTGATTCCGCTGTGGCGACCCAGGATTAATAAAGGGACTAAGCCGACAAGAAAATGAATGAATGAATGAATGTATAATACCATGAGGTCTATAGGAAAAACCCATAAAGACAGCTAAATGTGTGTGGAAAATATTGTTTCACAAAAAAATTACATTGTTTTCTTTAAAAGGGAAAACATTTAATTGAAATGGTCAATGATTTTCTTTACAAGGAAATATTTGGTTTGGAATTACTGTACATGAAAATATAAATAACTTAGTAGCAGGCATTAAACTGAAACGTTTTCACAAAAAAAAAGCAAACATATACATACATAAATAAATAACTCAAAAGTAATAAGAGTGGGTCAGTTCTAATTTGAGGCCAGCATCCCAACAGCACTGGCCAGTACTCTGCCATCTTGAAACCCTGAAGGCCGAGCGGTGGAGTGCAGCCCAGCATCACATGTTGAGGAAAAAGATAATTATAACCTCTCAAAATAGAAAACCCTTCATTTTCATTTTTGACTTGGGGAAACCACACACTGATGGAGAGAAAAGGAGAGAACAGAAGAAGAAGAAAAAAAAATGGTTCAGACAGCACACGTCCTCACAGGGCAATTTTCCTGTCAGGAGCGAAACGTTTAGAGAAACATTTAGATGACATCCTAACTGCATCATGTCATTCATTATAGTTGCTGTTTAAATTAAAATTTCTTTTTAAAGTAAAAGGGAAACAACTACAATTCAAGCAGAGACTGCTTCCTGGTATAAATCATGGTTGCTTTTCAACATAGTGTTTAGACTTTCTTCTGTTTTTAACTGCTTTTTTTAAGATCTTGTCTTGTTTTAAACAGGGAAGATTAACTTTAAATAATCATACTTAAAGATGAAGTATGTCATTTGTCGGATGTTGAAATGTTTTCTTCTATCTTTAGTTTATTGTAATTCACTGAACCATGTTAAGTTGATTTGTAGGAGAGCAACCAAAACATGGCTCTCTATGTTTGTGTATCACTGTCCCACATCATCTTGGGACAGCACTATCTGTTTGTCTGACCAATAAATCCCGCCGATGTTTCATTATAGGATATGCAGCAATAATTAGAATACATATAGCGCATGTAATTCGAATGTTAGTTTTAGTTAAAATTACGACTTGATTAATTCGGGTGGATCATCCCACTGTGGCGACCTGACCGATAAATAAGGGACTAAGCCCAAGAAAAAAAGAGGAATGAATGAATGATTAACTCTCCCTCGTGGGGTATATATAAACCTGCACTATGAAGCAGGTTTTTATTCAGGATTGCTGCATTCATCTTTCCGTCTATCCTGACTAGTCTTACAGTTCCTGCTACTGAAAAACATCCCCACAGCGTGTTGCTGCCACCACCATGCTTCACTGTAGGGATGGTATTAGCCCGGTTATAAGCAGTGCCTGGTTTTCTATAAACGTAACGCATGGCATTCACTCCAAATAGTTCAATGTTAGTCTCATCAAACCGGAGAATTTTGTTTCTTATGGTCTGAGAGTCCTTCAGATACCTTTTGGTAAATTCCAGGCTAAGGAGTGGCTTCAGTCTGGTCGCACTACCATACAACCCTGATTGGTGGATTGCTGAACAGAAGATTGTCCTTCTGTAAGGTTCTCCTCTCTCTACTAAACAACACTGGAGCTCAGACAGACTGACCTTTGGGTTATTGATTACGTCCCTGACTAAGGCCCTTTTTCCCTGATCACTCAGCTTACATGGCCGACCAGTTCAAGGAAGAGTCCAAACATCTTCCACTTACAGATGATGGAGGCCACTGTGCTCATAAGAACTTTCAGAGCAGCAGAATTTTTTCTCTAACCTTCCCCAGCCTTGTGGCTCGAGATAATCCTGTCTCTGAGGTCTACAGACAATTCCTTTGTCTTCATGTTTGGTTTGAGCTTTGACATGCACTGTCAACCCTGGGACTTTATATAGACAGGTGTATGCCTTTTCAAATCATGTTCAATCAACTGAATATACCACAGATAAACTTCAATTAAGCGGCTGAAACATCTGAAGAATGATCAGTGAAAACACAATGTACCTGAGCTCAATTTAGATCTTCACAGCAAAGGCTGTGAATACTTATGTACATGTGATTTTTCAGGTTTTTACTTTAACTAAATTTGCAACAATTTCAAAAAATATTTTTTCACATTGTCATTATGGGTATTGCGTGAAGAATTGTTGAGAAAATAAATGGACTAAATCAATTTTAGAATAAGGCTGTAACATAAAAAATGTGGAAAAAGTGAAGCGCTATAAATACTTTCCAGATGCGCTATATATATATATACTGTATTTATAGTCAGTCATTAATTTTCTTGTCAGCTTAGTCCCTTTATTAATCCGGGGTCGCCACAGCGGAATCAACCGCCAACTTATCCAGCATATTTTTAAGCAGCGGATGCCCTTCCAGCCGCAACCCATCTCTGGGATATATATATATAAATATATAATTATATATATATATATATATATATATAATTATTATTATTATTATTATTATTATTTATTTCTTCTTTTTATTAAAAAGAATCTATTAGGTTTTGAACAAGTGAAGTGTGAGTAAACTATGATTTATGATTTATAAACTATGATGGTTTTTTTTTTCACTTTAAAAAGTAATACATGCCTTTAATAATATTTATACTCAATATAGGTGTACTATAATTGAAACCCAGAACAATTTAAAAACATATAAACATACCTAAATTAATTGTCCCTGTTTTTAAGTCATGGACAATAATAAATGAGATTTAATTGATATTCTAAAATGTCACAGATACACACCTCATAAATCTGATTACCTTAGTGTTTGAATTTAATCTTTCTTATGGTAATTCTGCTAGTTAACACTGACCCTGAAACTACATATATACTGTACATACAGTAGCTGATCATTATTATACAATACTTCTCTTTACACTAAATATTGACATAAAAACATGAAACAGCTGAAACATAAACATTATTTTAATTATAGTACAATTTAACATTTCATTTCCTCCACTTCCTTTCCTTTTGTGTGCATCACTATATATATATATATGTATATGTGTTTGTATGTATGTATGTATAATTTTATTCCCATTTATTTGAATTCATTTAATTATGCAGCAAAGGGAGAAAAGACACAGCTTTTTCCTAAATATTAATGTATGAATAGGAAAGAGCCCTCTGTGTGTGATCATTATTTCGCAGACTTTTCTACGAGACCTCTGGCCATCTCATCTCGATGTGTCACCATCTATAAGACTAATCTTTTCTAATCAAATGGATGAAATTGCTTCTTAAACCCGACCCTGCCACCCCTGCTACTGCAATCTGTATCAACGGACACGAGAAACACTTTTCTAACCATTCAGAGTGTTAATGCGTCTATTAGAAAGTCATAATCCTGAAATATTCCCTTGCACTACACACACGCACACACACATACGTAGACTGAGGACTATTTGTGTTAATCATTGCCTGAAGAAACACATTATCTGCTGTTTAGTTTCTGATTGAGTGAATGTGCGTGGGGGGTCTATATTCACAATTTGGATCTTGTTGATAGCAGTATTTTGTCTGTGATTTTGTTTTGTTTTTTCTTGCCAATTATAGTTGGCATCAGCATGTGCTTGTCAAACGACTGTTCTCTAATAATGACTGCATGTACGTTTTAATCCATAGCTTGGTTAATTAAAAAATGTCATGGGGAATTTAACAGATATGTAGTCTGCATTAATGTTTTCTTGTGCTGTAAAATAATTGTTCACAATCTCTTCAAAAGTCAGCTGCAAAGTCAGCCATAGATGTTTAGCCATAGAAACCACTCAACAATGTTTAAGATTAATCACTGATTCATTTATTCGATCACTGAACCACTCAAATTAATTTGTTTAAGAGAGGAATTATTTAAGGTGACTTAAAAGATTTAATATTAAGATATTTAAACTTATTAAGAGATTAAAACATATTTAAGAGTGAAAGCAATAATGCCTTTATTGTTTACAGTGCACCCAGAAAGTATTCATTGCGCGTCACTTTTTCCACATTTTTTAAGTTCCAAAATAGATTAAATTAATTTATTTCCTCAAAATCTTACACGCAATGCCCCATAATGACAATGTGAAAAAGATTTTTTTTAATTGTTGCAAATTTATTAAAAATAAAAATCTAAAAAAACACAAGTACGTAAGGATTCACAGCCTTTGCCTTGAAGCTTTAAATTACGCTCAGGTACATTCTGTTTCCACTGATCATTCTCGAGATGTTTCAGCAGCTTAATTGGAGTTCACCTGTGGCATAGGACATGACTTGATTGGACTTGATTTGAAAAGGTATACATCTGTCTATACAGGGTCCCAGGGTTGACAGTGCATGTCAAAGCACAAACCAAGCATGAGGACAAAGGAATTGTCTGTAGACCTCCGAGACAGGATTGCCTCGAGTCACAAGGCAGGGGAAGGTTACAGAAAAATCCCTGCTGCTCTCAAAGTTCCAATGAGCACAGTGGCCTCCATCATTCGTAAATGGAAGGACTCTTGCTCGAGCTGGCCGGCCATCTCAGATGAACGATCAGAAGAGAAGGGAATTAGTCAGGGAGATGATCAATAACCCGATGGTCACTCTGTTTGAGCTCCAGTGTTCTTCTGTGGAAAGAGAAGAACCTTACAGAAGGACAACCATCTGTGCACCAATCCACCAATCAGGCCTGTATGTTAGTGCGGCCAGACTGAAGCCACTCCTTAGCCTGCAATTTGCCAAAAGGTATCTGAAGGACTCTCAGACTATAAGAAACTAAATTCTCCGGTCTGATGAGACTAAAATTGAAGTTGTTGGAGTGAATGCCATGCATTACGTTTGGAGAAAATCAGGCACTGCTCCCACCAGGCTAATACCATCCCTGCAGTGAAGCATGGTGGTGGCGGAATCATGCTGTGGGGATGTTTTTCAGCAGCAGGAACTGGAAGACTAGTAAGGACAGAGGGAAAGATGAATGCAGCAATGTACAGAGACATCCTGAATGAAACCCTGCTTCAGAGTGCTCTTGACCTCAGACTGGGGCAACAGTTCATCTTCCAGCAAGACAATGACCCAAAGCCCCCTAACGAAATATCAATGGAGTGGCTTCACGACAACTTGCTGAACGCCCTTGACCGGCTTAGCCAGAGCTCAGACCTAAATCCAATCATCACTTCCCATCCAACCTGGTAGAGAGAGGTACTGCAAAGAGGAATGGGCAAATGTTCCCAAAGACATGTGTGCCAAGCTTAAGGCATCATATTCAAAAAGACTTGATGCTGTAATTGCTGCCAAAGGTCCATCGACAAAGTATTGAGCAAAGGCTGAGATTACTTAGTAGATGTGATTTTCAGGTTTAACATTTTTAATAAATTTGCGGCAATTACAAAAAATCACTCTCTTAACATTGTCATTATAGGGTATTGTGTGTAGATATTTGAGGAAAAAATTAATTTAATTCATTTTGGAATAAGGCTCTAACATAAAAAAATGTGGAAAAGTTAAGTGCTATGAATACTTTCCGGATGCACTGTAAATTTTGGCGGCAGCACAGTGGCTCAGTGGTTAGCACTGTCACATCACAGCAAGGAGGTTGCCGGTTCTAGCCCTTGGGTCAGTTGGCATTTCTGTGTGGAGTTTGTATTTTCTTCTTGTGTTCACATGGGTTTCCCCCAGGTGCTCTGGTTTCCCTGATAGTCCAAAAACATGTGAAGTCCAAAAACAGGTGAATTGAGTAAATTAAATTGGTCTAAGTGTATGTGTGTGAATGCGAGAGTGTGGTGCTTCCCAGTGCTGGGTTGCAGCTGGAAGGGCATCCACAGTGTAAAACAGGCTGGATAAGTTGGTGGTTCGTTCTGCTGTGACAACCCCTGATAATTTAAGGGACTAAGCTGAAGGACAATGAATGAATGAATGCTTAACTTTTGTTTTGACTTAATTTATTTTGACCAAGTATACTTATTTATTCCCTGTTATGAAGATTTTTTTTCCTCATTTTTTTTTTAGAAACACTTTTTTAAAATATTCAAAACTATTTATGCGGACTGCTTGTCCACCCTTTTGTTTTTTGGTGGCACTACATATTTGAATCTATATATTATCCAATGATCACACAAGTGAAAGGATATACAAAGTTGAACCTTGGTGTGATGTTTTTTGTGATGTTAGATTTGTATTAGTTAGTTGATTAATTCATTCAAATGATTCATTTAAAAACACTGTGTCCTGCTCGGAAGAGCACAACAGCTCTGCCTTTGTTAAGATAATTAAATGTTTGAATAAAATCTGAAATTTGGAAGGGCACAGCTCTGATGACTCACAAAACAAAACAACTTCTGTGCAGATTGTAAAACAAATCTGCAGTTTGCTTTGTACAGTGGGTACCTCAGCATGTGCTCTGATTTAAATGGCCTAAGTGGTTGAGTTGCTGTTGTTCCCAATTGACCCTTTGCCAGCAGTTTGATTGACAGGGGATCCGGCCAATGCTAATGCCAATATTCTGTGCCCATCACTTTCTGCCATTTTGTCTTACAGTTGTCATAGTAGAGTTACATTGGTGATTAACATGAAAAATGGTGAAAATGTTATCATATGGAACTTGCAATGCAAAGAGCAGATACCCAGAAAGGCTTGCCAATATACAATTCCATCCTTTCCTGAAACTTAGAGAAGTATGTGAATAAATTTGTGTGGACGGATAACCATCAACTGTCAATCAATAGTGCTGTCAGTTGCTCAACAAACAACTTGCAACCCAAGGTCTCGAGACTGATGAAATAATAGTTTCTGTTATTGGACCTGCATAGCCTGCATAACTTTACCTTATGGAGATTTGTGACGTGACAAATAAACTAGTGAACTACCTGAGAACTCGGAAGATGAAAGGTGAGATAAGCTAATTTATAGGCCCAATCCTAATTTTACCCCTTAGCCCTTCCCTTTATGTCAATTCTCTATAGCTTTAAGGCTTAGGGCTCAGTGGAAGGGCTAGCTAGCCCTTGAAATGGAGATTTTTTTTAGGACCACACTCGAAACCAAGAGGTACAAACATTTCTACAATGGCAGCATGGCTGCACACAGAAGGAAGATGCACAAATTAGTATTTTTTAGCATTATTATGATTTTTTTTTCCAACAGACAAGCATATGTTTTAATACATTCATAACAGCATTCATGTTTTACCGTCATGCTTTAAAAAAAAAACCCATTAAAATAAAAACTGCCAAATTTTGCTCTCTATAATCCATAATTATGACTCTAATAATAACTGTATAGCAGTCCCACAAAATACTTCTGACACACATCTGAAACTCGAATACCCTGTCAAAAAAGTCTAGTGGCTGGGAATTACCTTTTTACAGTACCTGCTATAATGTTAATGTTATTTTCGTGTGTTGCCATGGTGTGTAAATGCACAGTACAGTAACGATCTTAGTGTTACATAATATCTTCATGACAACATATTATCGTTTCCTTCTGTCATTTCCTGAAAATAAATACCAAAAAATAACACAACTAGAATAACTACAGCAGTCGTGATCATCAATCTCATATGAAGCAAGAGATCGTGCTGTAGTGGTGTCCCATTTCTTAGGGGTAAATTTTGAAGCCCTTCCCCTTCAAACTCTGGTGCAAGGGTGAAGGGGAAAGGGTACAAAAATAAAAATTGGGATTGGGCCTTAAACTACATATAGACCGGGGGTGGGAAAAATTTAAGGATGGAATTATTGCACATGGGAACCGATCAAAGTATGCTTGAATTCACTGAGCTCATAAAAGTGACCCATTCACTAACAAATGTTTGTAGAACCAGTCCTCATGCCTATAGTAGAAGCTTGATATACACCTATGGCAACGGAAGTGATTGGAACACCTGAAAGCAATTATTTCAAGGGGTATTCCAAAACATTTACCAATATACTGCAAGTAGACCACACTATAGATTCAAATACTAGATTCTAAACATTTCCAGGTAGTTTTTAAGGTGTTAGAGCAACATTATCCACTTATCCAGAATGCCCTGTATATGGAAGGGCGCACTTTATTCAACTGCTGATTGGTGGTTTCAATATACAAGACGCCATGCTTTTCTTAGGAAAACCTTTGACACCGATTGCGTTCTTGATGCACTCAAGTCAGTGCAGCACAGCCTGCTTTTACACTGTGAGCTGCCAATGTGGAGGTTTCTTGCTTGACCTATTTCCGTCACTAGGTCAATAAATAATAGCTACTCATAACACGTCCACAAACAGGATGCATGTAATGTCAAGCCAATTAAATGGTTCTGCGATGAATCTATTTATTCCATTTATATCACACACAGACACACACTCAAAAGATACTCAATTTATAGCCCAATCGCCTTTTTCGCCCATTTCTGCTCCTGAGCAGGAAAGTTAAACAGCCACTGGCCATGCGTGCTCAAGGGACACAGAGAGACAACCTCCAACCTGGAGCGGTTAGGATGCAGGGCCTCGAGAGACAGGGCTGCTTGTCTTTCCCGGGCACATTCACCCCTCCAGTGCTTTCAGGGAATCACTGTGGAGAATCAACAGAGCAGCTGCCGGCAGAAATGCCTGACTGGAATGAGGGAGATGGAGAATCTGCAAGAGAATGGATTTGGTTAAAACATTAGATGGCCTGAAATGGTTTTGGGGGGTTGGATTTCTTGGTTATCTTTGTTTCATCCTCTTCAAAGCCTATTTTAAAGCAACCCTTTGCTCCAAATCAATAGCATGGCATTGATTATGCACTGCACAAAATTCGAGGGAACTGAAAATATCATGGCAACCTGATGCTAAAGATTTCAACTTTAACCTTAAACCTTTGACATTTTCTCAACTTTTGAAATCCCTTACACAACTGAGATTTTATCTTTGACGAGAGATGAAAAATAAAGTTGAAAATTAAGAGTACAATACATTAAGTTTTCTAAAAAAGTATGGTGTTCTCAGAAAAATGTTTTTATTTATTTATTTATATTAATTTATTAATTAATTAATTACTTATTATTATTTTTTATTTATTTATTTATTTATTTATTTTTATTTATTTATTTATTTATTTATTTATTTTTTTCTTTCTTTCTTTCTTTCTTTCTTTTTCTTTATTTATTTATTTATTTTGCAGCCTTTCATAAGAATATGCCTGTTAACATTCATTCATTTTCTTTCGCCTCGGTCTCTATTCTTGCATATATGTTATGCAGCGGATGGCCTTCCAGCTACAACCCAGTACTGGGAAACATCCATACACACTCATTGACACACATACTTACACCTATACTGCATGTCTTTGAACTGTGGGGGAAACCAGAATACCCAGAGGAAACCCACGCAAACACAGGGAGAACATGCAAACTCCACACAGAAACGCTAACTAAACCAGCCAGGACTCAAACCAGCGACCTTCTTGCAGTGAGGCGACATTGCTAAGCACTGTGCCACCATGTCACCTAATGAAGACATTTAGTTTAGAAGCATAAAAAAGGTACAATGATGGCAGGCGATTGAATTATTAGAAAATTTCACTTTAAGTAATAATATGACCATCATATGATGCAGCTGTTACACATCTGGTGTGCTTTATTTCAGTTATTCGGGTTATGAAACGGACACCACAGCAAGTGTCTGTTCAGATTATTTGTTTCAAAACATTACTCAAGGTTTGGTAAAGATCTTGCTACTGCTGTGCCTCAGGGCTTTTTTT
>CAIGQQ010033155.1:2316725-2339095 GCA_903798035.1 Danio albolineatus
ATATTTAAATTTACAATAACTTCCGAAGGATGAATCTGTGGCACTGAAAGCTGGAGTAATCATGCAAAACAAAACATGCATTTTAACTTACACTACAATAAAAACTTTTATTTTAAGTTAATAAAATATTTCACAATATTACTGTTTTTATTCCATCAAATAAATACTGCCTTGGCTAGCCTTAAGAAAAGTCTGACTATAGCAGTTAAATGAACAAATGAAATGTGATGTGAAGTTTAAACTGCCACTTTAATAATTCCTCAAGCTTGTTTGATTTTTTTACTGTTTAGAATCTAATAAGATTTTCCACTCAATGCTCATTATATGTTCACACAGACATCTTTAACGATTCTCATAATATGATTGTCTCAACTGAAGGTCTCATTTTGTGTTATTTAAGTCCATAGTGGAGAACTGGCATTAAATCAAAAGACTGACAGCAGGCTGCAAGTCGAATGGACTAATAACACAAGCCACCAGACCAGCACACATAACAGGCCTATCCTAATTAGCTTTTTTAACAAACACTCAACATTAGATTTTATTGTTAATATTATGATGTTGTTTTCTTTCTTTCGAAAAGGGTCGTGTTGAAGTGGCAGCTGTTGTCCAAATGCCCTCCTACGGCCAGTCCTCAAATCAAAGATGTGAAATGTTCTCTTCCATTGCTGTTGTTAAAGAGCTACTTGTGTTTGTTTGTCAGTCAGAACACAGTGGGGTTCTGATTGTGAATTTGGGTTTAGCGTTTGCCTTCTCAATCAATATATCCTGAAGAGAATGTGCAGTTCTTTCCAATCTGATTTTCAGCATCCTGTAAGCTCATCAATACTTCTCCATTTTACCACACAGGAACACAGACAACAGTCCAGAGACTTTCCCAGTGCCATTAATCAAGACAGCCAAACAGCTCCCCATTGTCTCCGCTTCCTCTTCATCTCAGTCTACATGTTCTTATCATAGTTTACATTAACTCCTGAAAAACACATTATCGCATTATTACCGAAGCTGACGAGAGCAATTAATCTGTTGCATGTGCGGCTGTATTTTTAATCAGTTTCTTTCCTCATTAGCTACCCTGGCCAACTCTGTAGGTCAGAAAAAAGATATGGACACAGAAAAGCAAACTCGAAAATATTGTTTTTTTGTTTTTAGTTCAGTGAACTCAAATCCAGTGATTTTCTACATTTTTTTTTATCAAGAACCCCTCTGTGGATAAAATCACAATGTTTATGTTAAAAGTCTTGCTTGTGTTTTATTTAGTTAGTTAGTTTGTTCGTTTTTGATAGTGAATCTCACTGAAAAGGTCATCCCCTAATGGTCCTATCAGTGTGAATGTTAACTGAAACATATTTACAGCACTGTCCTCAACATAAACAATGACGTTTAAAGCACTTCTGCACTCAAAAAGTCACACATCTTTGAAAAGAAAAAAAAAAAGTTGCTGCCATGACAGCAATACTCTGCTTCACCACATATTGATGTAGATTAAAATATAAATCCAATTGCTGATGCTGACATATGTCCGATTGAATTTGTGTTTCTCTGCAATTGCACTAAAGGCGTAAGCAAATACTTATACTGCTTCATAACAAATCTTTATTTCCAACACTGTTCATGAACATTTTATAAGATATGGCATTGATTATTGTACAGAATAGGAATCAAATAATTGTTAGTACATTATAAACATATACATCAGAAATTCAGTGAAAATTACTTTATTGTTGCATTATTATATTTACAGCAGTTTATAATGTAACACTGTTTCATTCAACATTTAAAAACAATTAGACTTTATAAATTGGTGAAAAGCCCATTAAGCAAATGCACCGCACGTGTATGTATATGATATTATAATATAATATATTTTTTAAATAAATAAATAAGAATATTGATATGAAATATTGAAATAAGAATGTTGTATGTTCTTCTGGGTAAATTCTAAATTATTCTCTTATCTCAGAATTATACGGGCAAAAATGTGATTTCAATGTCCACATTTTAGTGTATGAAATGAAGGCTGAGGATCAGTTTTGTGCTCTTACAGTAGCTCTGAACTGTGCTGAATTCATGCAAAAATTACAGTAATTGCTACAGGAGTTTCTGCATTATATGCATTCTGAAGACCATTCTCATACTCTCTCACACAACTTCAATTCTCACTCAAAGCTTTTTATTATTATTTTTTTATTCACACTTTCGCCAGAACAGTGCTATCAGAAAGGAGTTCACCCAGTCCGTTTGTATATTTGATACAAATATGTTTAGAGGATGACTGGAGCTGCTTTCTCTCCTCTGTATTAAAGACTGGGCATCTGGCATTCAAAACTAACATGACAAATATCATGCCCACTTCTGCTATACAAAAATAGTGTATCTCTGTGTGAATGAGCTCTGTACAGCACAAGTCGTGATGCTTGATTTCCACATTTGCTGTCTCACTACGAGGACATGAAATTCATCTCTATAATTGGTCATCATCAGATTTCATCATCTTACTTCATTAGCATTTCAGCATTTAAAAAAATATATATATCTACTTTTTTTTTTTTCATAGGATTCTATACAACAATACATTTGTGTTTATATATTAGATAAGTCTGTACCAAAGGCAAAATTGGAACAAATTTAACATAGACTCAAGCACTCAAGAACTCAAGCACTCAAGACTCAAGCACTCAAGAACACACAAATTAATATGCTGGGGGAAGATATTGCATAACATAAAAAAAACAGGAAAAATCAAGAGAAACCTACAAATAAATAACTAAATAAATAACATTTTGATGAAACTCGGTTAAATTCATGTGTATTATCTTTCATTCCTAAACATGCTGGGTGTCTGAACTCTTATTTAATGCATATAACTGTTTAATAAAACAGTTTTGTTTAAATGCAATAAAAATATATTGGCTAAATTAACAGAGAAATTAAATTAATTATGTATTAATTTTAAAAAGGGAGTGTTCTCGTTTATGTTAAACACTGTATATGTATATATACATACATATATATACACATCATTAATTTTCTTCAAGGCTTATTCCCTTTATTAATCCAGGGTCACCACATCGGAATAAAGTGGCAACTTATCAGCACAAGTTTTACGCATCATATGCCCTTCCAGCTGCAACCCATCAATGGGAAAACGCCTACTACTACTACTACTACTACTAATAATAATAATAATAATAATAATAATAAAATAATAATAATAATAATAATCATTATTATTATTATTATTATTATTATTATTTTTATTATTATTATTATTATTATTATAACAATAATAATTACACACAATGTGTAATTTTATATTATCACTCTTTTGTCCATGTTTCATTATTTGAATGTATTTAAATGAACACTTAATTTTATATTCCAGTATAAAACAAAAATCTTCCTTAGTAGCATGTTTATTCAGCAAGTTCTGCCTCTGAACTGCTCAGGTCCAGATGCTCTGTGATTGGCTCTGACTGTTTGTTTTTGTTCTCATCTGCACCAATCAGTAAGAAGGAGAAAATTATATAGAAGATGCAGCAACTGTTGGGATTTCAGTTAGTCAGAATGAATGTTTTTCAGAGAGGATTCAGGTCAGCCAATGCACTAATAAATTAGTTTAACAACAATTTTAAGCCTAAAACATAATCTTAATATTAAGCATACATGCATCTAAGAGCATCAACAGGAAAATGTCAAATTTAGATTTACAGTAAAGTGGGATCTTTCATTGATCTTTCATTGATATTCACACCTCATGGTGTGAATTCGATGAAACTGACTGATTTATGTAAAAATGACTCTGAAGTCATAATGAATGAGTGTCTAGTGATAGCATTAACATTCTGCTCTGACTTTGTCTCCACCTCCTCTCTTTCTCCTCTCTTCTCTTTCCTCTTTGTTTACCATTCAGGATTGATGCTTCATTGCATTACGTGTTACTGCTGCCACAGCACAAATTCTGAAAGAGAGTGATGGAAAGAAAGAGGTCACCTTTACACACTATTCATTAGTTTACAGAACAGTTGCCCTAAAATCCAAATTGTCTTTTATGCATCCACATGGTGACTTTATCTGTAGATTAAGATATTTTAAAGAATATACTGTACTAGAGTGTTGTGATAACCAACATTGACATTAATTGTGATAGCTGTGATATAAAAATTTATACATTGTTATCATATTATTATCATGTCATAGTAGTCTGCTATATTAATTAGCATTGTCACAACAAACTAGTTTTAGAAATGACAATATGCTCATGGTAAAAGGAATAATTTGTGATCAAGACACAAATAATCCAGTGCCAGCACCATTATGGAGCTTTAAACTCTAAAATATAATTTGTTTCATTCGTACTTGGTTAAAGGCTCTTCATTTAAGCATTTTATCCATATTGTATGCAAATCTGTCTTTAAAATATTAAATTAAAGAATAAATAAATAAACAAATATTTAAACGCATATAGAATAAATAAATTCTAAAAATTGCAACATATCATTATGCTTAATTCATCTGACCACATATAGTGAGAAATCTGATGTTGCAGCCCGAAAATAATCATTCATTAGAGGAGAAAATCCAATGTGTAATACTCAAGTTGATTGCGAAAATCTAAAAAATTGCTGTTTACAAACATCAGTAACAATGTGTATTCATTCTTATAGGACTGGAGTGCCAAAGCAATGAAAGTCATAGAAATTAATAATTAGTAAATTGTGTACCACTACTTGCTTATATAATGGCTACAATTAGTCATAAAACCATTTAACAAAAAACATATTCAATAAATAAAATGATTTATTGGATTTACTAATTTGTATTTTTTTAAGGTAAGTGGGTGAAAACAATTCATATGGACTGAATTTAAACAAACAAATGTTCAAATTAATATATTTGTTTAAATTCAGCCCATATAAATTGCTTGCAACCCTTTCCCTTAAAAAGAAATGGATTTCAAGAGTTCACACTTAGCTGATGTTTGGTAATAAAGCTAGTTTGGCATGCTGTCCCGGGAGAGCGCCCTGAGCTCATAAGATCATCGAGCCTGGGGCTCCCTCCCGTTTCAAGGACAAGAAGGGAGTTTGAGCTCAGGTAGATCTCAAGAACCCCCCGCCCTCCTGCTGCTTATAAATTGCTATGGGAGTATGCTGCTGGTCTCATGTTTTGGACTGTGGGAGGAAACCGGAGGACCCGGAGAAAACCCAAGCGAGCACAGGGAGAACTTGAACTCCGCACAGAAATGTCAACTGGCTGGGTAGCGGCCCAAACCAAAGGCATTCTTGCTGTGAGGCATGCTGCCCTATAGAGGAAAAGGGAGGAGAGGGGGTGGAAGGGGGGATTCTTCAAGACGAAGATGACTAAGGTAAGATGCTTTGGTTATTTATACTAAGATGGGAATCGTCTGATTGGTGGATTGTGCATTAGCTTGACTCTGGGCCAGTCGTGTCAATCTTAAGCACGCGCTCCTCTCGAAATTAGTTCATAACTATACTTCACTAAATCCAATAAAACATTTTTTATTTCATTTTTTTACCATAGACACTGGTTCAGCAAAGATCATCCATTTGGGATTGTTTATACAACAGCATATTCAGGCAAAAAGAAGAAACTTTGTTTGTGCTTCGCCTTTTCATTTGCGCAAGAATGCGGTTTTAGGACTATAAATGCATAAATCTTAAAATGAGATAAAAAGTGGAAGTGTTAACACCCACAAATGAGTCTTTGAAAATTATGACATCATGCGCATCCATTGTATGTTTAAAAATGCAAGGGAAAAACATTGTTTGCTTGATGTCTTGTAACCAATACAGGCTCATTAGGCAAATGTGCCCAGAGATACAAATATGTGCTCATAGGTTCATATAGCTGTGTTTTTGTGTGTAAAATGAATGCTATGGGGTAGTACCACAGAGTGCTTATTTCCATATAATAATAATAATAACAATAATAATTCCTTACATTTATATAGCGCTTTTCTAGACACTCAAAGCGCTTTACACAATGGGGGGATCTCCTCATCCATCACCAGTGTGCAGCATCCACCTGGATGATGTGACAGCAGCCATATTGCACCAGACTGTACACCACACACTAGCTGATTGGTGGAAAGGAGACAGAGTGATGAAGCCAATTATGATATGCTGATGTTAGGAGGCCATGATGGACAGAGGCCAGTGGGCAGATCTGGCCAGGATGCTGGGGTTAAACCCCTACTCTTTTTCGAGGAACATCCTGGGATTTTTAACAACCACAGAGAGTCAGGACCATGGTTTAACGTTTCAACCGAAAGACGGCGCTCACTGAGCAATATAGAGTCCCCTTCACTATACTGGGGCGTTAGGTTGACCCCAGGTTGAGCGCTCCCTGTGGGCCTCACTAACACCACTTCCAACAACACTTAACAACACTCATCCGAATATGGATGGCTTTTCAAACATGGCCACGTATGGTGCTAAACTTGGGAGGCAGGGAAGAAAGGACCAGTGTTTGAGTCTGGTGAAGGACAGTTCCAAAAAAAAAAACAGCTAAAGCGAAACCCAAAAAAAAGAGCAGTTTGATACCATAGTAAAAGCATTTGATCGCTATGGGTGTTCTCTTCTAGTTTGCTTTTGAAAAAACACTATGGGTTGGGTTTAGGGAAGGTGTGAATGGGTCAGTCGATATCAAACTGATATATTATGTATGACAACAAGCCTTTCTCTCATGGACGTGCACCAGAAGAACGCTGAGGTTGGCAGAAATGTACACAGCAGACTGGTGGATTGTCAAAAATATACATGGTGGCCTTTAGTGGATATGTGAAAACAAAAACTGCAAGAAGGCATAGTACAAGCTACATAATTCTTGGTTCTCAAAAATGTATCCCTTGGCACATATCTCCAGTGAGCCTGGGTTGCATGTAAGCGCAGCCCTAGTAGGAAACCATAGAAAGTTCTAAATGTTTAAAACTTCCAAGTTTGATGGAAGGATATGCATTCTGATTCACTGGTTTAAAACTACTTGTTTCATTCCATAACCATGTGTGCCAAATGCCAACCGAATTAACTCTGTTCACTCTTTGCTACCATGTGTGCACATTTTATAAACTTGGACGTCTTAGACTACTGTTTAAAGTACTTTATTTTGTCTGGTATAAAAATGTTTTAGACCAGAAATATTTTACCATTACCTTCATGGTAAGGAATGTTTTCCTTTACTCCCCACATAAACACAAATCCGCACACCCTCTACTTCCTGCCTGTAAGTCTCTTCCTCTGCCACACAGCGAGAAGAACGATGAGTAAGCAGCTCTCCAGCTGGGCAACTCCCCATCAACATTTTATAATGACTCTGGCCTCTGACCAGACAGTAGGAGGGTTACACATACACACACACACTTACAAATAAAATCCAAAATCAGCATTTGCAACCACCAAGGCTCATCCCAAACTACCACCTACATCTCAGCACGCTGTCCCAACCAATCCACTCCAAATGCTGTCTGAGCTCGTGGCCTAGTGTTTACAACAAAATCAATGTACCGTGCCAGGAACCGTCAGCAGCAAAGCATTCTGTGATGTTACACTAATCTAATCACATGTCCAGAGTGAGCCATAAAGGTGGTATTTCATAAGCCTCATTGGTGTTGTAGGCGAGCAAAAAGCTGTCTAAATGTGGCTCGTCTCTCTCTCTGAAAGCAGACTGATAGAGTCTCATTTAAGACGTACATCAATGCCAGTAATAGCATCTGAAGGACCGCATGCTCCAGGAGAGAAGGCTGCATTTGAGGTCTAAGTGAGCTTTTGTTTGCTAGTGCTTTTATTGATTTGTGCTTATTACGAATGTGTGAATGTTAGAGAAAGTTCTAGGGCCGCCATAGGTGGGCTGAAGAAAAGCTAAAGAGGCAATTTATCCAGTGCTTGCAATGGCACAGAGTGGTTATTTGACATTGTTAAGATGCACTCTCTTCAAATATTTCTATTTCTTCATTTAGAATCAGAAATGCTGTTTGCTTATCTCTTTCTTTTGCTGAGAATGTTCTACACAACAAAAAGATGCAACCTGATGAATTATTTTATGTTTGGTATTTTTGAAAGCCATCCCACTACATTAAAAATGGGATAAAATGATAATAATGAGTGAATTAACAGTAATTTACTAGTTCAATTCAATTCAATTCAATTCATCTTTATTTGTATAGCGCTTTTACAATGTAGATTGTGTCAAAGCAGCTTCACATGCATTATAAAAAAAAATTTAAACAGTGTCAGTCCAGTTTTCAGTGTTGAAGTTCAGTTTAGTTCATTTCAGCGTGGTTTAATAGTCACTGCTGAGAGTCCAAACACTGAATAGTAATCCATCGATGCGCAGCCCTACAGGTCCCGAACCATGCAAGCCAGAGGCGACAGCGGCGAGGAAAAAAACTTCACCAATTGGCGAAAGTGAAGAATTAAAAAAACCTCGAGAGAAACCAGGCTCAGTTGGGCACGACCATTTCTCCTATGGCCAGACGTCTTGTGCAGAGCTGCAGTCTATGGCGCCGGGGCTGGAGAACGCTGGACATCCATCATGGAGAGACCACAGGCGGGTCACCGGCTGGTCAACAGGCTGGCCCTTTGGGAACAATGCGAGGACTCGTCTGTCACAGGGATCGTCTTACAGGAAACTGTCTCATGCTCTCCATTCCTCCATAACCACCACAGCAGCTGCTCAGGATACGGCATGGTCCAGGATTATGGAAACCTCAGGAATAATAAAAAACAGACTAACATGAGCAGAGATGCCATTAAAATTATAATGTGTTTTGGGAAGTGTTCCCGGCTCCGGTTGCCCTAAATAATGCAGACTAACAATCCTTTAGAGGATTTGGATTCCAAAGCATTTGTGTTTTATGTGTATGCTAATGTAAAGAGATGTGTCTTTAATCTAGTTTTAAACTGACAGAGTGTGTCTGCTTCCCGAACTGTGCTAGGAAGGCTGTTCCAGAGTTTAGGTGCCAGATAAGAGAAAGATCTACCACCTACAGTTGATTTTGATATTTTGGGAATAATTAATTGTCCAGAATTAATTGAGCGTAGCGGACGTGATGGGCTATAATAAATCAGGAGCTCCTGCAAATACTGGGGAGCCAAGCCGTTCAGGGCTTTGTAGGTAGTCAGTAAGATTTTAAAATTTATACGATATTTAATAGGGAGCCAATGCAATTCTGAAAGAACTGGAGTAATATGATCATATTTCTTTGTTCTAGAAAGCACTCTAGCAGCTGCATTTTGAACTAGCTGAAGTTTGTTTATCAGGCCAACAGGGCAGCCGCCTAGTAATGCATTACAGTAATCCAATCGAGACGTCATGAAAGCATGAATGAGCTTTTCCGCATCAGACATTGATAGCATGTGTCGAAGTTTGGCAATATTTTTAAGATGAAAAAAAGCAGTTTTACAGATGCTTGAAATCTGGCCTTCAAATGACAGGCTGCTATCAAAAATCACCCCCAAATTTTTGACTGAAGATGAGGACTGAACTAAGAAACCATCAAGGGTTAGACAGTGTTCTAAGTTTTTGCGTGTGAGATTTTTGGGACCAATAAGCAAGACCTCAGTTTTATCTGAATTTAGTAATAAGAAGTTATTAGTCATCCAATTTTTAATATCAGCTATACAATCTGTTAATTTAGTAAATTCAAACAAATTAGCAGGTTGAGAGGAGATATAAAGTTGTGTATCATCAGCATAACAGTGGAAGCTAACTCCATGTTTTCTAATGATATCACCTAGCGGTAGCATATATAGTGTGAAAAGTAAGGGACCAAGAACTGAGCCTTGTGGTACCCCACAGTGTACTTTTGATCTGTATGATGTCTCTTCATTAACTGATACAAATTGATAACGTTCAGATAGATAAGACCTGAACCAGGTCAATGCAGTTCCTGTAATACCAACATAATTTTCAAGCCTATCAAGGAGAATATTATGATCAATTGTATCAAATGCAGCACTGAGGTCCAATAGCACTAAGAGAGAAATGCAACCACGGTCGGACGACAGAAGGAGGTCATTTGTGACTCTTAGGAGTGCGGTTTCTGTGCTATGAAATGCTCTAAATCCAGATTGAAATTTTTCATAAATATTGTTTCTTTGTAGGAAGGAACATAGTTGAGCAGATACGATTTTTTCTAAAATCTTTGATAGAAAAGGCAAGTTTGAAATTGGTCTATAATTTGCTAGTTCTTTAGGATCAAGCTGTGGTTTTTTAATAAGAGGCTTAATGACAGCTAGTTTAAAAGTTTTAGGAACGTATCCTAGGAGTAGGGATGAATTCAAAATGTTAAGAACAGGTTCAGAAACTTCTGAAAACAATTGTTTTATTAATTTGGTCGGTATGGGATCTAGCATAGACGTTGTTGATTTTGACGAATTTATCAGTTTAGATAATTCTTCCTCACCTACTGTTGAAAAAATTTGAAGTTTATCCATTACCGGTCTACAATGCTCTAATTGGGACGAGGCTGTAGGAGGCAGACTGTTAGTGCTTATTTTATCTCTGATATCATTAATCTTGCGTGTGAAAAAGTTCATAAAGTCATTACTGCTATGCTGAGAAATGCATGTTGATGCTTTATTTTTAGTTAGATTAGCTACCGTGGTAAACAGGACCCTAGGGTTATGTTTATTTTCTTCTATTAAAGTTGAAAAATAAGCAGATCTGGCTGACGTTAAAGCTTTTCTAAAGTTAAGCGAACTTTCTTTCCAGGCCAGACGAAAAACTTCTAGTTTTGATTTCTTCCATCTACGCTCCATTTTCCGGGCTGCTGTCTTTAAGACACGTGTGTGCTCATTGTGCCATGGCGTCGGATTTTTTTCCCTAATCTTTTTGAAGTGTAACGGAGCAACTATATCTAACGTATTAGAAAGGACGGAATCAATGGTTTCAGTTACAGTGTCAAGCTCTTCTAGACTGCCTGGAATGTTATAAAAATTAGACAGATCAGGTAGGTTACTAACAAAATCATCCTTAGTGCTAGCGGTGATCGTCCTGCCATATTTGTGAATAGAAGATGGTTTTGTAGAGCTATCAATGCACAATAAACAGGAGATTAAATAGTGATCTGAAATGTCATCACTCTGCTGCACAACTTCAACATTATCAATATCAATACCATGTGATAATATTAGGTCTAAAGTGTGATTATGTCGATGGGTAGGCCCTGAGACATGCTGTTTCACTCCAACAGAGGCTAGTATGTCTAAGAAGGCCAGCGTTAAAGCATCTTTTTCATTATCTATATGAATATTAAAATCACCAACAATTATAACTTTGTCTGTGGCCAGAACTATTTCAGATAAGAAATCAGCAAATTCTTTTGTAAAGTCGGTATGGTGCCCTGGAGGCCGATAAACAGTTGCCAGTACAAATTTAGATTGAAATGTATTGTTTAAATTGTTCACTGAAATATACATCACTATTACTTCAAATGAATTATATTTGAATATTTGAATCAGATCGCTGAGTAGCACTAAAAATATTACTGTATATTATGCCCACGCCTCCACCTTTGCCTTTAGGACGCGGCTCATGTCTATAATGATATCCTTCAGGTGAAGACTCATTTAGGGGCATGTAATCATCTGGTTTTATCCAGGTTTCTGTTAGACAGAGAGCATCTAGCTTTAGATCAGTTATCAAATCATTAATAAAAAGAGTTTTAGATGACAGTGATCTAATGTTCAATAATGCGAGTTATATTTTTTGGTTAGCTTTATTTATTTTTTTTTTGAACATCAATTAGATTATTACCTTTAAATGGATTTGGGAGTTTTTTATATTTAGAGGCTCGGGGAACAGACACAGTCTCTATGTTCTTATATCTAGGTGATTCTATGTGCTGCAGATTATTTGAGTTGGGTAAACCGTGGAGACTAGCAGACGGTTGGTTAAGCCAATCTGTCTGCTCCCTGACTAGCAACAGTTATCTAGTAGTTGCTATATTTGTAACAAGTTATAATCACTTAGCATAGAGTAAATTAAACAGCAATTTACTGCTATTGTTGACTATTTTAAAGAACAGAATTGCCTTTTTATTTTAAAATAAAACTGTACAACATTTGACGCTGTTTTTTACTGCGCTACTCTATATTATTCATTCATTAATTTTCTTTTCAGCTTAGTCCCTTTATTAATCAGGGGTTGTCAGAGCGGAATTATGTTTTACGCAGCGAATGCCCTTCCCGCTGCAGCACATCACTGGGAAACACCTATACACTACATAACGGACAATTTAGCTTACCCAACTCACCTGTATCGCATGTCTTTGGACTTGTGGAGGAAACCGGAGCACCCGGAGGAAACCAATGCAATCACAGGGAGAACAATCAAACTCCACACAGAAATGCTAACTGACCCAGCTGAGCCTCGAACCAGCAACCTTCTTGCTGTGAGGCGACAGTGCTACCCACTGCACACACTGCATCGCCCTACTCTATACAATTGCGTTACAGTAAACTGTATTTAATAAAAATAATAATATAGAAAAATAATATAAAATGCAAATGATAATACAATTTATACAACAATAAAATGTGTTAAAACAATAACAAGTAATAATAAAAAGAGAGAAAAGAACAAGTACCGCAGTTATAACTTGTAATTCAGTGTTTCCACTGGTGCATAGTGATTCTTCTCAAACCAAGGTAAATGTTTTGACAGTTTGATTTTGATTTGCGTTGAGGGAAGTGATCATTTTATGAATTATTTCATCACTTATCTTGGCTACCTACCAGTGTGTCCATGACTGGAGCATTAGAAAGTTTCTCTGTGATGCCTCTGGCTTTGTTTTCTTTTGATCATAGATTCCGCCTATTGTCTGCTATTTTAGCCCAGAGGCTTTTAATGTGTTGTCTGGGGGTCTATAGGGGGTCTATTATAATCTGGAAAGTAAAAAAAAGTTTTTTGTTTAATTTTAGTTCACACACTTTCTAAATTTAAGAATAGTGCATGTCTTTGTAAGGACTTCTTGGAATTGGTGGAGATTAGTGGACCGTACATCTGCTTTCAAACTAAATTTTATGAAAAAGACCTTAATAACCTTTAATGAAAGTAATGCATTTCATCTTTTTACACACACAGCAAACTGTTCAATTTTTTCAGCAAAGTAAAAAACTGTATGTTATTCACATTCTCATTCAGAAAATATATACATTTTGCGATTTTGTGATTTAATCAAGTTTTACAATGTGAACTAAAAAAATACTAAGTCACAAAGAACTGATGACTAGGTCCACATAAAATCTGTGATTTTTTTTAGCCCATCATTGAATCTGTTGTTTACTTGTGTAAATGTGTGTAAATATATATTTATTTATATATATATTTCAGTAATATTTGTAACTAATATTCAAATGTTTTTGATTTATTTACAATAGACTTTGTAGAAATAGTATTTTCTGTCTTTTATGGCCCGTTTTCACTGAGTGGTACAGTTCAGTCGACGTCATTCTTGCTTGAGAAAATGTCTACAGTAAAGCTGTACAGGTCGCTCACATATCATATGAGAAGTGCCTCTCACAAAATATAGGCTTTATTATACACATAAATACTTGTGTATAAATGTTCATTACTAACATTTTTTTATGAACATGATCTGATTCAGATCATGATCAATGATGCGAAATAGCCTACTGTCTGCGATTATATAAAATAAATAAATAAGTGCAACATATATGAACACATACAGACCCTTACAGTCTCTGATATGTTACCAATTATAGAAAAACTACACACGGCATACATTTAGTCCTTATTTAGGTTCAAACACAAAATATAGTCCACAGTCAGTGCAAACCTCTCATCTGTGTCTTTAATCTTCACCAGCACATGTAAGCTCTTGTTAGAAAGTAATTCCGTCATTTAAGTTCATAATAGCGCAAAAGGTGATGATAATAGTTAAATGTAGCAGTTTGTTCATGTTTGCAAAAAAAAATAATTTGCTCTTCTTGTTTTTGCATGCGTCAGTCTCGTGTTTGTCTGTTGCTGAAAGGATCGGGTTTCAAAAGTACACCAATAATCAAGCGCACGTTATTATAATCAGCTCAAGAAGTTTGCTATTTCAAATATAGACGCACACGAAAGCGCAAGCAAAAAAGCGAAAAAACTCGCGCTTTAGACGGGCTCATAAAAAATGACGGTGCACAGAAGAGAATCTGCTCTTTTTCCTGGCTTTGTGGCTGTTCATCAAGAAGATGACAAGGTTTCTTTGAGCTCAGGTCGACCATGGCTCGTTATTATATGTATATATTATTACGGTGTAAGGTCTCGGCTGTGTATTTAAAACATGGTGGTTCCTTTGTTTTCATTCTGGCTTATTGCGCGAGCAAATGACGGATCTCTGTAAACCAGTAGCGTTCAGCTGCGTGTCTAGCTCCGCCTTTTGGTACACTTTCTCGTGTTTGGTACCCTTTCAAAAGGGTACCTGAAAAGTTTTACGGTACGGTTCGGTTTGCTTTTAGACAGTGGAAACGACCACAAAAGCGTACCAAACCATACCGTACCACTCAGTGGAAAAGGGCCATTAGTAGTTATATTACATGAGAGACTTGATTTGTTCACCAAACAAGTGGATCTAATCGGATTTGCATTGTAAACCATAAAAGTTTAGAAGCTAGTTTTTATTTCATGTTTTAAGTTTTTAGTTACTATACTCCCAAAAATCATTCTGCAGAATTAAAAATCCGCAGATTTCTTTAAAAATTCTGAGCAGAAACAGCCAAAATATTCTGCAGATTCTGCCTCGCCCTGCAGATGACATTCTATGATAATCAGAATCTTAAAATAACATAAATAGGAGCAAAGGAATGAGAAAGAGAATGGTGTTTAGTGACTAGCAAATGGAACATGGAAGGGTTCAGTGTGAGCAGATAATTGTTAGCTGTCGTTGTTATGGTGCACTTCCAAAGTACAGTACATTCAGCATCTGGCTTATATTTGCAATTTCCATCAGATTCTCAAGACTGTCATTTAAAGTTTCTTTAAAATCAATATTTGTTCACAGAGAGCTTACTCACCACTGTCAAGTGACATTAAAAGTTTTGTTTGGCTGGGTAAATTGCTCTGCAATTGTTCTGTAATTCTTCACAAGCAATCCTATACAACTTTTTATTTTATATTGTTTATAATGGAAAGATTATGGAATACTGTAAACTGTGTTGTTTTATTTATTTGTTTATTTATTTTTTAAGAATTGTGTAAAAAATGAGGAAAATGCTGAGAGTTGTTCATTTAACAATAAAATAAAATTTTATTTAAAAAATGATAGATTAAAAAAATATATAAATAATTAATAAAAAGATTTTAAGGTGATGGTTTGTAGTTTTGACATATCTGTGAGAAAATGGTAAATTGTTTTGTTAATTGTGGGTGCACAGTCAAGCAAAACTGCACACAATTGTATATTTTCATGTTAATATTTTAATCTTATTTGCTCGATGATACTATGTACTCCATAGTGACAATATTTAGTCAATTATTAATATTGAAAACAACGCCATCTATGATATTTTAGCATCTGAGTCAACGAGCTGAAATAAATAATATAATCAAATGTATAATGGAAGCTGTAAACAAGCATTATACACTTATTCTTTAATTAGTTGACTGTTCAAGGCAATTAGCATAAACTTGGTAACGCATAATCTATTAAACACGGTGTCTGTTGTGAAAAATCAGGAAAATGCTTATAGCACACATAACTACAGCTCTATCCGTATTGATTTGGAAGTTCTCCGTAGTTCTGTAGCTAAAGAGCAAGATGTGTTTTATCTGGAAGAGTCTTGCCCTCTCAGCAATGGCACTTCATGCTCTCCTCACAACATTCGTTTTAGAAAAGTTTAAATAAAAGCATTGATTGCGCAGTCGATGTACCTTTGACAGTGAGAAAAAATATGTAATTGCGGACTTAGCGAAGAGAGGTGCTTCTCCGGCTCCTTGCTTTTTAAGAGATTTTCTAGTGCGACGAGACAAACAAGCCCTTGATTGTACAGTGAGAGAGAGAGTGAGGTGTCTTGCTGATTGTAGTGTCATACTGAAGGATAAGCTCTGGGTAATTGTGGTGGTGTGAGAATGAAGGATGGACAAACGCATGTGGAGAGACACACTGCGTATGCGCTCATTCCCCTCTTCTTCTCAGAAATGCACTTCTATTCTGCGTTCCTGGAATCACTTTCCATTTTAAAACATCCATGATTTTCTTCATAAACAAAACAGTCACATCCCCCAGCGTCTGTCTTACTGGCCTGATATGATTTCTGATTCACGAGCGCAGCCGTTTAGTTTCCATCGGTGCCGACAAGGTTCATGGCCCATTGGACTTGCTGTAGCATCACAGGAATTTCTTTAAATTGCTTATTATTTCTTCCGTTGACATAAGATATTGATTCTCGAAGCTGGGTGTCCTTCTGAGGTAAATTAGCTCGGCGCGATCATGAGCAACCCTGCAGACTGTTATTATTTCACTTCCCACAGAAGTCGATACCATTTTCCTTTACGGAGCTGGACAGCAGAAGCAGCGGACAGAGTTGCTATATTAGATGGAGTTGGTATAAAGGTCATTCAATTTATTTCATACAGATTTCCTTTTCTCACTTTCACTCAGCCCGCATGCTGATAGGATGACTATGCACACGCAGTCGGTGTTGCTTTGTTCTGCATCCTCTCTCTTTTATTTTCTTTTATCTCTTTCTCTCTCTCACTCACTCACTTTCTTCTCCGTCAACAGTCAAGACATTGTACTCTTTCAACCAGTTAATTATAAATAAGAGTAATGTTACTGTCAGTTTTATGTCAGTCCTTGACAGGAACCACCTACCAACCAATTAAAGACTAATGTAAGCAATGTAACCTTCTGATGAAATCGTTGATTTCTGATGAATAGTGACAGTATGAACTTTAAAGGTAAAGAACTGGAAATGGAAATCTGATTGCTGTTTTGCTAGATAAGACTTTTAGTTGAAGATACAGGTCAGTGGATGAACATTTTTATCATTTTTCACAAGATACAACCATCTCTGTCCCTGTATTCAATAGTGCAATACTTTCCAAGCTACTAATAGAGTTGTTAATATGCATTGTAATTTATGAAAAGGTATACTGTTATAAAAATAAATAAAGTTATACATGTTCATTATAGGTGTTTCTTCTAATTGCTTTTGCGTTCATGTGTTTGCTAATTCAGTTGTTCGTTTGTTTGCTCATTCATTCATTCAAAACATAAAACTCCCACAGCAGTGTATTTCCACCACATGTCAAATATTCTTTTCATTAAATTTTCCTTCGGCTTAGTTGATTTTTTATCAGGGGTCACCACAGTGGAATAAACTGCTAACTATTCCGGCATGAATGCTGTTCCATCCACAACCCAGTAGTGGGAAACACCCAGACACACTCACATTCACACATACGCTCATACACTATGGCCAATGTAGTTTTTCCAATTCACTTACACCCCATGTCTTTTGGCAGTAGGGGAAACTGGAACACCTGGAGGAAACCCTCACGAACATGCAGGCGAGAACATGCAAACTCCAAACAGAAATGCCAATTGGCCCAGCTGGGATTCGATCGAGTGATGCTGTGCGGCAACAGTGCTAACCACTGAGCCACTGTGCCCAATGTCAAATAATGTGTGTCAAATTTTATGGTAAATGATGGAGATAAATATAATAAATACATTTTTGTGTTCAAATATCATTCTGTTTTCTGGTGTATCTTCTTTTAGGTGTTTTAAGAGAAGATAAACCGGAAAACAGAATGATATGTCTCATATGTCATATGTCTCTTATTTCATCCCATGTACGCTATTCAATGACACTGAGGTCTGGTAGTAAAACAACTTGACAAACTTTGACAAAATCATAGCTGTAATTTTTAAATGAAGTGTTTAAACATGTTCATTCATTCATTTTCTTTTCGGCTTAGTCCCTTTATTAATCCGGGGTCGCCACAGCGGAATGATCCGCCAACCTATCCAGCATATTTTTTACGCAGCGGATGCCCTTCCAGCCGCAACCCATCTCTGGGAAATTAAACATGTTTGATTACAACTTAATAAAAAACATAAAAAAACATAAAAATGTAATAAAAAAACATATTATGGAGGTGTAGAACCTTAAAACACACCAACATATACACAGACATCGATAGACAGACACACACACACAAATCAATTTGTAAAATGAATATGACATCCTTGCATTGTATGATGTTTCATAAACTCAATTCAGGAGAAGCACAGTCAGATAATTGACGTGTAATGACAACCATACAGATTGAACCATTATCCAATTAGCAGAAGAAATAATACCCTATAAATAATCAAATAGTAATAAACCTCCATCTCTGGACTTACAGCAGTAATATTGGCACCCTAACTACACATCTTCAAACGCATTCCCTATCTTAAAATTGAAAAGAGTGATCCTGCACAACTGGATAGTCTGCATTTTTTGGAGCACATTTGTAGAATCCCTTATTATATGGCCCTACCCCTAAACCTAAACCTAACCAAACCCTCACAGGAAACATTGCAAACTTCCAATGCCAAAACACACAGATATGTATGAATGTCAAAAGTTAGCGTTAACTTCAAATATATTATTGATATTTTCCACCCCCAACTCGACGAATCAGGAACAACAGGGGTTGAATAGGGTCCTAGAAATGCATTCAAGTCTCTCCAGTTGTGCAGGAACATACTGTTTTTCCAAGGCAGGTCTAAACATTGCACTCAAACCGCTCTCTCTCTCCCTCTCTCTCTCTCTCACTGGGGGTAATTTTGAACTCAGATCTCTCTCCCCTGCAAAGCCTGTTGATGATCTAATATGACTAAAAATACAGCAATTAAATCACTTGGTCGAAACTACACATTGCAAAGAGTACTTTGTTTTGAAATCAGTAACGTCACATTACTGAAAAGTTAATTAAGTCTATTTAAGGTTAAGTTAACTTTCACTTAAAGGAGAGTTCATTAACTCACTCAGTTTTCTTCAGCTTAGTCCCTGTTGCATCAGGGGTCACACCAGCGGATGCCTTTCCAGCCACAACCTAGCACTGAGAGCACACAAATTCATGAACCCCAGTGCTAAATGAGGGTTTGCTCAAAAATAAAGTTTTTGTGCTTTTTACTCACCTTCAGGCCACTCAAGATAGGTGAGCTGTTGTTTTATTCTTTGGAGCATTAAAGAAGAATTTTAGCTGAAATTGTAGTGCTTGGTGAATCACGAAAAGTCAATGGGTACTGACATCAAGAGATTAGCGAACAACAACAGGGAAACCAATATTAATGCATGTGGCTCCTGACAATACACCGAGGTCCATTTAAGTTAAATATCTGACTTAAATATCTGAAACTGAACAGGATTGCTTTTCACTGTAAAAAAAACCACACTTAAGCCCTGGTCAGATTACATGATTTTGTCACAATTTTGTCACAATTTTGGCACAATTTCCTTGAAGCAGGGTGTCATGGGGTGTTGTAAATGACAAATGGGCATTGTGGCACAAGATTTTATTATTTATTCTCATGTAATGTGGCATAGATCATGACAACCGATGCCATGTCTGCAACGTCTATTGACACCATCGCAGCAAGTCTAGGATGTAAATGTTTTCCTCGATCTTCAAAACGAGTTCTGGACAATAGGAGCACATAACGGTGCTGCCGTTAATACGTGGGTCAGGTCAAAAAACAGACTGCATATTTACTTACGGGTGGGTGTTGGGTGGATAAGATTAATCATTGCTTATGCAAACTTTCACTACTTTCTCCAATATATTAAATTGTTTTAAGCAATTTTATTTGACACAATGGCACAAATATGCAGACATCTCCATTCTCACAAGGAGTTTCTGAGTTCTCTCAGCCTTCCAAGTGAGTTTGTTCTTCTGAGATAATCTGGAAACACATTCAGCGCTGCTAATACATTGTAAAAGCCTGTCTTGCTTATTCAAATTACTTGATCAAGCTGATTAAACTCACCAGCAATGGATGATTTTGTCATTAAAAATAAAAAATGTAATATAAGTTTTTCTGAAACTAAATATTTCACTTTAATTTTATTTAGGCTGAAGGCTGAACCATGACTGGTTTTGAACATCACCTCAGATGTTATTTGTTATTCTTTTTTTATCGTGTAGATAACTGACAAACACAAAAATACATGGAAATTAAGATACAAATTATATCAAACGAAGTTCGTTTCAAAGAGAATTTTTTTCCAAGAAAAATATACAAACTGTTTTTTTGATTGTTGTGCCCACTCACGACTCTGTGCGGTGATGATTTGTTTGGCTTCGTGGAAAATAAGGATTTAATTATTGCTTCACTGTAATTGTTGTATCACAAACCTCTGTCAGATTTTTGCTAATTTTTACATTTAATGCTATCAATGTCATAACAAATGCCCTTAAATAACGTAGCCTAGTTGTCAGCAAGCATGAGTGTTTATTGAGATTGACATAAGATTGAAAAAAAAACAAAAAAACATTGATTTTAATAAGATAAGAAAAATAATTATAGCAACACTTGTGACTGCTTTGGCAAATAACGCTCGTCGTAGACGTCACAGGATGACTGATTGTGAAGGAACATGTAGTCTGGCACATTTGTTACCCACAACAAGTCAAGATTTTATCAAGATAAAATCGCATAATCTGACATGGTGACTTTTGTAATAACAACAAAAATTGTGTGGTCGGACCAGGGGTTTAATTGAAGGTCCTTCCAAGTCTCTGGGCCCTAAGCACATCTCTTTGTTGTGAGGTTGTGATGCCATAGAGGTATAAACTTTTGCATTCCACAAAAAAAAAAAAAAAATTCCACAAAAAAAAATGTAAAATGTCCTTTAGACTAAAAATGAACATTGGAAGGCCAGGCCCAGCTCCAGGAGAAGCCAGATTGGTTCTCAAATGACATTATAAAAACATAATTTTAACCTTTATTTTTGACATTGCAGGCAGACGTTGAGTTTGGTGAAGCTGCGAAAGTTATGGTGTCATACGGTTTAGTTCTCTGCTGCATATAGCAGCTGTATGTGACACAAAAACACTCCCTTTTGCTTTGAACAGTCAAACACAAACATAGAACAGACTAGAGACATTTTAAAGCTGTTTATAGAATGACCTACAGTAATAATTCAGGAGTTGGCAGCTAACAAGAGTAACAGAGTAATTGTGTTTGCGTGCGGATGTGCATGCGTTTGTGTGTGTGAGTAAAGACCACAAGAGAAAGAAAGTGACTAAAAAGAGAGGGGGAAAAGAGATGATGCAAGAAAGCCTGAGAGCAGCTTTATTTGTGCTCCTACTTTAGTTAGTATGATTTTGTATATATGTCCATTATTCACAGACCGCTCTAAGTGGTACCAGGGGCTGGTTAAAGTGGTCTCATTACCTCCTTTTATTCTGTAGCTGTCAGGCTGTTTCACTGTGAGGACTTTACTGGTCGAGTGTAACAAGCTCTTTGGGAGTCTCTCTTCTGCACGTTATTACTGTTTTTTGAGTTAAGCAATACATCCACAGAAGCCAGCAAGATTTACAATAAAAAGGACAAGATGCAATTTATGTAACATCACAAATAATGCCGGGTGTTTACATAAAATAGGAAACTGCACACATGGAATGGTAAACTTTTTTACATTTCGTGCAGAAAATGTGAGTGGTGCTTACCCCTGCAAAACCTGCCAATGCACTGCTAGTGTTCTGGATGGTTGCCAGTGCATTGGTATGTGGTTGCAAATGTGTGCTGAGTGCTTGTTATTGCATTGCTGTGCAGTTGCTAAGTGTTTTCCTGCTTCAAAGGAGGCCGCTGTCAAGTCTTTATGATATCCTGGTCTCTAGATTTGGCTCAGGTTCCTCCTGGAATGTAAGACATCTTCTGCCAGGCCAAAGTCTAATAGCTAACCTCTCCTACAAGTCACAATTTTGAGGTGTCATTCATGTCCAAGGCACAAAAGGTACAAGTTATGAAAGCCTCCAGTAATAGTGATTGCCTTGCCTTAGACCGTCATCATCCCCATCATCTGTTCTTGGAGGAGAATTGAATGATTGCACACCAGCCTTCGGCTCATATGATCAGATCAAAGGTCAATTGTCATTTTGACCTCAGCTGCAATATGTGTAGAAATTCAATGATGTGAAGAGAGCCACAGAGCACTAATACATGCATGTAGTATATATTTTCAAGCATACACGTAATGCATGTTCTGTCTACAATACTTGCATTTCCACTCAGGGGTATTTTTACAACAACTTTCCACATACAGTACATTCAAAATGCAAGAACTGGATTGAAGCTTATGTGTGTGTGTGTGTGTGTGTGTGTGTGTGTGTGTGTGCATGTGTGTGTG
>CAIGQQ010033155.1:2346473-2375802 GCA_903798035.1 Danio albolineatus
CATGTCTTTGGACTGTGGGGGAAACCGGAGCACCCGGAGGAAACCCACGCAACCACGGGGAGAACATGCAAACTCCACACAGAAATGCCAACTGGCCCAACCGGGACCTGCCCCAACCGGGGATCGAACCAGCGACCTTCTTGCTGTGAGGCGAACGTGCTACTCACGCGCCACCGTGGCGCCCCAGCCTTTAAATCATGGCCTCCCAATCATCCCCATCGATTGAACTGGCTCTTTTACTGTCTCTCTACTCCACCAATAGCTGGTGTGTGGTGAGTGCACTTGTGCTGTTATCCTGTGGCTGCCGTCGCATCATCCAAGTGGATGCTGCACACTGGTGATGTGATTTACAGTCACCCACTCAACTAACCATATCTGTTAAATTTGTTTGTTTTTGATACTAATTCAGGAACAAAATTACAAAAAAACGTTAATATCAATATCAATATCAGCAGTAAAAATATATTAATAATTTCACTCTGTGATTGTTGAGCTTACTGATTTATCCAGAAGCACAGTAATCCCCAGGTGTGTTTAAAATTGTGGTTTGTGCTCTGACAGATCAATCAGATTCCATTTAATGCTTAATCATGATGACAGGTCTACCCTAACAACTTACTGCTAGATTTTATCTCATAACTTATTTCAAATATCTTGCTATATAGCTGCGCATCATGATTTTGCCAAGTACGATGCGATCCTGGATTAAAGGGCACCTATGATGAAAATCAACTATTGTAAGCTGTTTGGACAGAACTGTGTGTAGGTATAGTGTGTCCCAGCCGGATCTTACCAGAAAGCGTAAGCATTTTACGTTTTGCCAGTTTAGTGGGTAATTCGTACAAATTCGTACAAGTTCAGTCGTTCGAAAATGTACAATTTTAAAAAGGAGGCGTGGCACCCAACCCCACCCCTAAACCCAACCGTCATTGGGTGATGAGCAAATCGTACTAAATTGTACGAATTCATATGAATTAGCCACTAAATCAAAAGTTAAGAATTGCCATGAGATAGTGTTGTGTGTCCACAGTCATATTGGAAAATAACCCAACAAGTCTCTTTTTTAAAATTTCCTTGACATTAAAGTAGAACCCAAATCCTAGTGATTATGAGCCCCACTGCAACGTGATGTAGGAGTATGGTTGTCCCAGCCCACCGAATTGACTGACAGGCACCCTGTTTCTATAATAACATATAAACACGTCCACAGAACTTTTTTTTTTTGCAAATAAACTGGTGTTAAAATATTTGTTACAACTTTCTGTAATTTTTTATTAAGTTTATAAGTTTAAATCATTTTGTCAAGAACAGTAAAATTGCTATGTAATTCTTGACCACTATAATCACATAAGTATTTTTGAAGTAATGAGCTGTATTTCAGCTTCATCCGAGTCTGTCTCTGTCACTGTGCTGTTTATCTGACATAACCCATTCCCCACCCCTAAACCCAACCATAACTGTAAATTATTCCCAAAATCAGAGAGGAATAATAGTTGGATAACAATCATGTAGTGCATAAACCTAACCAGAAGCCTAAACGTAACATAAATGTTAAATGTATCTCTTAATTCTGATTGGCTGTTTTGAATGTTGTTCCAGGATCAACATAGATGTTAATCCCACTTGGTAAAATCAGGTTGGCATATTTAGCTAATTGTCCACAATGTCATAACAAAAAGCTGTGATCTCCATTCACTTCAGCTTTAGCAGTTAGCTATTCACAATTTGTCTAGTGGCAGCTGTTAAAATGTAGATCTTTCTTTTTATTTACTGATTTTTTATTTTATTTTATTATTATTATTTTTTAACACAAGTAACATCTAACTCATGCTGTTTTTTATTAACCAGTTCCGATTTTTGTTCTCTATGTTCTCAGGAAGTGGAGAAAAATAACTGTAAACTGATTGAAAACATAAACATGACAGTTATAGCTCAAGCAGTGAGGAATTACACCTCATTTCTGATATTTTCTGCTAAGAGTATAAATGTAAAGCGTAGGAGGCATTTCCTTTGTGGTCAATTACAGGTTGGAATGTAGTAAAAAGTCACATGTGTTTATTCCCTTTATATTGTTTATGAAGCGATAGCAGTTGTATTTATGGGCGAAAGAGAGCAGAATAAACAAAATGACAGCAAACCTAAGGGTTTACATTTGTTGTGTTGCAAATACTATTTTCTGATGGATTTTTGCCATGTTTTCAGTTAATCTCCATCACACAAACTTATTAATTTCTATGATGCTCTTCACTGCCCATGAGGAACAAGAGGATTACTTGAAGAAATGTGTTTTTATGGGCTCCCAACACACTGCATTTGTGTGTGTGTGTGTGTGTGTGTGAGTGTGTGTGTGTGTGTGTGTGTGTGTGTGTGTGTGTGTGTGTGTGTCTGTGTGTGTGGTGAGTTTTTAATATTTATCATTCAAAGCACAGGTGGATGTCTCCACCACTATGATTTCTAAAGGTTAAATGCTGAACGTATGCATCATAACAATTTATTTTAAGATCACACAGATGACATCTCACTCTTTGCGCATCAAAATATATTTCTGTGCATTTCATTTTTTTTGCGTAGTAATTAAATGCAGACTGAATGTATGAAATCCATAAGTACGCTTTAAATTAGCTTTAATTCCACAAGGTCAGAGTGATTTTTGCCTTTAGACTGTAATTATATCTGAAGCTAGAAATAACAAATTGATTGTTGTCTTGTTTAAAGAGAGCATAATTTTGTAGGTTAAATCTGAACATAATTAAAAGGACAATACTGAAGTAATTAAATCGTTAATGTCCTCTAATTGTATATACACTTTCTGATTGCTAAGCAAGTTGATTAATAGTAAACGTTTTTTTTTTCAATCTATAAGACACAGTTGGCATGCTGTGGAATGAATATGTGTGTTCAGTAATTTAGAAAACAACCAATCTTAACCATAGGATTTTAAAATAATTCAATGTTGAAGCAACATTGCATGATTTTCATTAACATGTTCCCTTTCTAAGCATATTTCCTTTTCTGTTTAGGCTTATTGATTTGATTATTTTGCTAATTTAGTCCATTAATTAGAAATAGCTCATGAAAAACTTTTTTTATTTTTTTGGAAGAATTTTTATTAACAAAAAGTGTGCAGATTTTCTAGTATATATGAAATGATTCTAGGGAAAACCAAAAAACAATATATTATTTTTTATGTATTATATAAATAAGCAAGCAAGCAAGCAAATACATAAGTAATAATTTAAAAGTGTTAATTAAAAATACATTCATTCATTCATTTTCTTTTCGGCTTAGTCTCTTTATTGGGGTCACCACAGCGGAATGAACCGCCAACTTATCCAGCACATGTTTTACGCAGCGGATGCCCTTACAGCTGCAACCCATCGCTGGGAAAAGTAAAAATACATTTATATTTAAATTAACTTATCAATTTCCAGCTGAAGTTTTAAACATTTTAGTATTTATGAATGTTCATAATAGAAGTTTTAACTACTGTATGATTTAATCAGATCTTTAAAGTCATGGTCTAAGCTAAAAAAGCTGTTACTGTGGTTCACCTTTGTCCTTTCAGTTACCTTTTTATATGGTTCCCAGTTATATTTTGTGTACCCTTATTTCAGGGAGACTACCCAGAACTGTAGACAGAGCAGAGGTTGTGATTTAGCACTGCAGCGTCTTTAATAAAAACCTAAATTCATTCATTCATTTTCTTTTCGGCTTAGTCCCTTAATTAATCCGGGGTCGCCACAACGGCATGAACCGCCAACTTATCCAGCATTTGTTTCACACAGCGGATGCCCTTCCAGCTGCAAGGAGCAGCTCCAACCATAATAGAAGAAGCTGTGGATTGCGAGCCACAACCTGTTTTTATTTGTTAAAATTGATCAATTACATGCATAGTTTCTAGCATTAATAGTATGTTGTAGCAAGGACGCAAACATGGACGTAAACAACGGAAAATTCTGTTTGAATTCATATTTATCCATCAAACCCCTACAGTCTTCACCAGTGCTGCAGCGTCTGTCTATGTGCCTGCTTTCCCTGTGTTCTACATCTCAAATAGCAAACTCGCTTTGTGAACGTGTCATATTACTGACACATGCTTATAACATATAATATATATGAAAGACACTTATCAGGTTTTGGGCGCCACGGTGGCCGAGTGGTTAGCACGTTCGCCTCACAGCAAGAAGGTCGCTGGTTCGATCCCCGGCTGGGCCAGTTGGCATTTCTGTGTGGAGTTTGCATGTTCTCCCCGTGGTTGCGTTAGTTTCCTCCGGGTGCTCCGGTTTCCCCCACAGTCCAAAGACATGCGGTACAGGTGAATTGGGTAAGCTAAATTGTCCGTAGTGTATGTGTGTGAATGACAATGTGTGGATGTGTTTCCCAGAGATGGGTTGTGGCTGGAAGGGCATCCGCTGCGTAAAACAAATGCTGGATAAGTTGGCGGTTAATTCCGCTGTGGCGACCCCGGATTAATAAAGGGACTAAGCCGAAAAGAAAATGAATGAATGAACTTATCAGGTTTTATTTTAGAGAGCAGGCATGAGGATCAGCTGTCCTCTGTGTCGTTTTCTGTCTGATTCAGGCTCAAACTGATACGACTACACTGACTATTTGCAGAGCAGAGGCAAAGTGTGTGCTTGCAGGGGCGTGACGCTTATCCTGGTGACGTGGAGCTGATCGGCGAATCACAGCACATTATGTTATCTGACCTATCAGAGGCACTTGAGTGCAGGCCTTCGGAGGAACTAGGAAACATGATAGTTGTTTTCATGTTAGCTGAGTAGCATTATATTATTAAAGATTTTTGGAAAAATAATGTTTTTTTTTTTGTTGTTTTTTTCAAGTGAAGAATGAGCAAACATTGCCCAATAAACACAACCAAGCCTTAAAATACACTCTGGACCACTCCTTTAAGAAAATTGTAAAATGGATTCAATGACAAGATTGTAATACTTAGGTCTATTTAAAGGAGTGTTTACTTGGATTTGTTAAACACTTTTGGACATACAGTGTAGGATTCTGTAGGCTTGCGGAAGTGAAATTGAAAGCCTTTCCCTGCTGTTAGAAAAAAGAAATCCCCAACCAGATTATATTGAAATTTCTCACACACAGCCATATTGCTCATATTTGTGCTGTATGTGCTGTTAACAGCAGGGTCGTAACATTTAGGCTGATTTGCTTCAGCCGTCTACAGGGCTTGACAGTGTCAACATGATTGAGATGGACAATCAAATCAAAGAAGATGGGATTTACAATTCACATACAGAGTTGCAAAGTCTGCTTATAATATCTGAATTGGGATTCTTTTTTCAGTTATCCTGCATAAAAAATAAGGGGAGTGGGTAGCATTTATTTGGGTTTGTTATAATAAATAGCTTCTGGTTTGCTTTTCAACCTCATAATGGTTTAACTTAAAATGTTACAGTACAAGCTCATTTTTGATAATACATTACTGATAGTAAACAATGTCGATGATGTTGAAGAATCTAATTGTAAAATGTCAGTTTAGTTTTTGTTTTGTTCTGTTTCTCACCATCATTTGAGTTACTTTGTTTCATCTGTCTGTCTTTTAGTTTATATATATTATATCTGTCTGGGTGTATATGAGCCCATGTTATATGAGCTCGTATTTAGCTTATATTTAATTTAGCCTACAAATAAGAGTTTGTAATATGTTGAAATTTATAAACTGTATTTCCTAATTATATTCAAAATGATTACTTCCCGACTAGAATTATATCCTGAATTTCTTTTACTATTATGTTTCTTTGCCCTTTACACAAATTGGTCCCCCAAGCCCAACAATCATGTGCTGCTTAATGTGCATGCAGAACAATAGTTAGTTTGGAGTATCTTTTCCTCATTTAATCAATTTTTTCTTTACGCACTTCTGCAGGCCAATTTCACATTTGAATATTTAACTTGGTGTACCATTTACTGAATAAACAAGAAAAATTGACATTTTCCCCAATATGAAAGGGATGATTCAGATTTAGATCCCACTAGAGACCACAATCCAGGATTTACAGTAGGAAAGGTAATTACGAAATTCTCCCAGTGTTGATGCAAAGAGTGTATTGAGTTCAGGCTAAAAGAAAGAGAAGAGAAAATCTCTTAATCACCCTTTCTGTCTTCCCTATAGTGCCCTTCCATAAACACACACACGCATATATACACACACACTCACACATTCTCTGACAGGACTCAACCTATCCTCTAATTCTAATTCAAAGCGGTGCAGGTCCCAAAACAGATCTCCACTATTCTGTTACTTTGTAGTCCTTATACTGATGGGCTTTTTTAAGGGACAACTGGAGGTCACCACAAACCAAGACAAACAATCGACTCCTAGAATCTGTTATCCACTGAATTCAGAAACGTCCCCGCTCTCCTGATAGACCAATTATTCAAGAGTATCTTCGCATTGAGACCCCATACTTCACCAAGGATTGTTTTGCTCAGACCAGCTACAGAGACAAGAGTTCAGAGTCTTTCACAAAGAGACAGTGATGAATTACTGAACACCTTGACTACTGTTTGGGATGTTGTTGACCCTCTGTGAGGTCGTGCTTGCAGCACCCGAGAGCATGTTGCATGAATATGATTTCAGACTTCGTATGATTTCAGTGTGCATGTTGCCCATTGGTGTCAGTGCATGTCAGTTCAAGTGTTTGTGTGTGTGAGTGAGCAGCAGGGCCGTAGGGAAAAGACTGATGGATTGAACTCACCTTCTGCTTTTGTCCAGGATATCATCTTATTCTTGTCAGGAAAGTGAGGTGTATAAAGGAGTCAACAATGTTTGGTGTGACTGGCTGAGGTGTGCAGCAAAGCCATTATCAGTGTCTGCTTCTGTTGGAATGACAAATAATATTCAGGTGTAAAAGTCGGTGGGGTTTAAACTGAAAATGCATTAAAACTTAATGAAAAGTTAGAGTAATAGTTAGATTAGTATTAATAGTCCATTGTTAGATGTACAGTACAGTAAATCTATTATTGTAACATTTTGGTCTGAATTTATGTTCAACCCTGACTCTTAGGAAATGCTTTCTTCAGTTTGCATTATTTTGGAAAATGCAAATACGTCCTTCAACATATGTTTGACTGCAGTTTTTGAAATGAAAAATAAATCCTACAGGGCAGTATGACAGTTTTCACACTAATGATTCCTTTTCACATGAATGATATATCATTGAAAAAAAAAGATTATTCCTGTGCAGTTCTTTGAACAAAACAAAATGAATACCATAAAACAACTTGATGTCTGTAATTTGTTATCAGATTGTTTCCCTTACCTGTCGATCTTCATAAAAAAATATAAATTTTCTATAATGATCAGTTAGCTCTGTAACTTACTTTGTATGTTTTTGCACTCAGGATTGAGTCCTTGGAAGCACGATTACACAAAAGGGATAAAAGCAATATAAAATCAAGGGAAAACTACAGTATATAGTTGCAATGGACTTTTCTCTTTGCTTTTGAAACATTATTAATTGGGTTTAGGGAAGGGTTTAGGTCAGTGGTTCACAAGGTGATCCGTACAACAAGCCCTGCCATCTTGTGAACTTGCAAAAGAAGGACGTGTGTCTGACAGGAATATATCAAAACACATCCTAAGTAAGAGATTCACAAAACTGTAGACAGAGCCCTGAAGTGGATGTGTAATCTGAAACGTGCAATAAATCGTACCTGCTGCAATGTATTTTGCATTTTGCAAAAATGTAGGCTGGGGCAATGAACCTGGCATGCTTATATTAGGTTGCTTTACTGTGTACTTAATATTAATGACTTTACCAACTTAGAATTTCTTAAAATGTGACAGGATGTAGTCTAATTATCAAAAACTGCATTGTAATATAAATATTGCGACCAACTGCGCTCTGCGTCTCAAGTCCACCAAAGAATGAGGCAAGCCACTGGACAAACTGGTAACAGTGGAAAAGCTGTCTATATGGAAGTAAGCGGTCAGCTGGTAAATACGAAAAGGAACAGCAGCATTTAATGACGAAATGCAGCCATATATATTTCTGGCTATATAATTTGCAATCTCCAAAAATGTATATGGGGCTACATTTCAGTATGGGCCTGTGTTGATTAATATAGTTAGAAAGGTTTTCTATAAAAATATAAAACAGCCTATAATAATGTACAATAATGCACACTAATAACCTTTTTTCTTGTTGAAATGTTGCCGTTTTTAATTGAAAATAAGATAAAATGTATGTGGTTAATGTATTTACTATATGAAAATGACAGGAAAAATATTTATCATTTAACTTATATTTAGCTTATTTAGCATACAAAAAAAGAGTATGTAATATGTGGATATTTAAAGTCTGGGACACGTATTTTTAATAAGCCTGGGTTGTTTAAATTAGGTGGCTTTACTATGTACTTTATATTATTGACATTACCAACTTACAATTTCTAAAAATGTGTGGTGTAGCCTAATTCTCAAAAACTGCATGTAATTATATAAATAGATATGCAGGCTAATGCACGGCAATTTGTACATGTATACATATGCAGCTAATAGTGTGTCTCGTAGTAGCTCTGTTTGCAGTTCCACACAAACTTGCTCATAATGTGCATTTAAAACAGCAACATATGACAAATATCTTCCCAAGTATGATTGGTTTTGAAATCAGTTATCAACAAAGGAAACCAGTTTCAAACGAGGTAGATGTGTTTTCTTAATTAAGTAATGCACTGTTGTTTCATTGAAAATGTGGCCACACATTATAAATTAGAGTTTGACTTCTCTCTTTACTTTTATTCCTTTGTTAGTACTAATGTATTATCTTGAATAATTAAATTGTGTCTGCAGTTAAACTAAAAAGAAAGGATCTTTTACCCACATACATTTTATCCGAGAATGTGCAAGAATGGGTATGATAATGAATGCTAGTGTGAATACAGCCAAAATTGTGTCAAATTCAAGTCTGCTCAGTGGGTCGTTGTTATATGTCTGCATGGTGAAGTTTGCTGGTTAAGAAAGTCTTGTGAGGAGACCAGAATGTTTCACAAGAAGGGTATTTCCACCCAAAACTGAAAATATCCTTGCCTGAAATATCTTTTCTCATGAGGAAAGAATTGTAAGTGTTTTTTTAAAGGTGATATGGCTAAGTGGTTAACGATCTGTGCTATAGTAATCCAAAAAGTAGGTTCAAATCCCAAAACGGGGATTCATGAACCGCCACCATTGTGCCCTTGAGCAAAGCACTTAACCCTAGGTAACTCAAGTGGGATTTCCCCTGTTGAAATCTGCAGTGTAAATTTGGTTTAGAAACGGGTGTTAAATGAAAAGCAATGAAAGATTCAATTCAGCTCCACCCTTGAGTCTCCCTAAAGCCATAAAGTGCTGCATTTGTTTTAAGAAAACCGTGTTGCAGAAACACGTCACTGATTAGTCATACACATAGCCTACACATGCATGTTCACCTTACGCTATAGAAGTACACTTAATCCCACATCACTTGGCATTATTAAAAACTACTTACATCCCCACACTTATTTAAACAGACACTTCAGTGAGCTCTGGAATCGAACTCCATCCATCATCCAGTCAAATGCTAAGGCCCTCAAATGTTAAACCATGAACTTCACCAGTAATTTGTTCTCCGTCTTTTCGCTCATTCTCTGCATATAGTGAACACAAATTTCCATCCAATTAGCTAAATGTCACAGGATGGTTTTGATTAATGGCAGCAAATGTGGCTTGATTACTGTATGAATGCTCTGTTCTATTAGAATATCGTCAAGCCGTAAACAGAACGGATGTGTTTGCACATGTGATGATCTGATGGTTACAAGATGCAAAAATAATTAAGAAAAGATGTCACTTTTTGATGGTGCAACTCTTTCATTCAGCTCTGAGGAGCAGTCTTTTCACTTGTTGCTTTTGAACCATACTGTCCAACCCAGGCTTATTCTGCTCAAAATGTACCACTATACACATTTCAGGAGAGCGCCAAATACTTCCCAGGAGGTACATTTTTTGCAGTTTTTGTTTTAGCGAATAAACCAGAGGCCACTGTCTGTCGACCGACTGACTGACTGACTAACTGACTGACCAATCAACTGACCCACCCTCCAAACTGGTAACCCTGATAGACAAACTGGTAACAGCGGGAAAGCTGTCCATACAGAGGTAAGTGGTCAGCTGGTAAGGTCTTAAAAGAATGTTGTCATACCGCTCATTATTGTTCATTTTAAAGACGAAATGCAGCCATACATACTTCTGGCTACATAAATCGTGATCTCCAGAAATGTACTGTATATAGGGCTACGTTTTCAGAATGAGTCTATGTTGATACTGTCTAAGACAGAGTCTGTAACTGCAAGAGGTGTAAATCAAAGATGTTATTATAATATGTGACTGTGAATAACAACTCTTAAAAGAAAAAGCACATGACTAACAAGTGTGTCGCATGAGCTTATGTTACAAACACATTACAAATTACATACAGTATGAAACACACATGAAAGGTGTGGTTTTGTAACATTTTCATATGAAACTGTCAAGGTTTGTGGGTGGGTAAAGGGAGCAAGAACTCAAGTGCAGGAAAATTATCATTTATTTATAATAAAAATAAAAGTAAAAAGGCAAAACATACAACCCATCTTACCATGCGCTCACACATGCAGCGTGCACATTTCATCCCAGCACCACCTGAAACCGAAACCAACTAGACTTAGACGCTGGGAATGAAACAGCACACTGCAGACATACGAACAAACACCAGGACGAGAGCACACAATCGCAAACACGCCCAGACGCAAACACAAGCGGGAGCGCGCACGGTCCAAGTGTGCCCACGATTGGCACTCATACAAAGACACAATGACAACACACAGGACTAGACAGAGCTAGTGTCCGGACTCTGCCACCAAAACAAGAATTAACAAGACTGGAGTGGCAGAACCCTGACAGAAACAAAGTGTGATCATGGTTTCCAAAACCACATGTGTTTCAGAATTGATTTTTGCATAAGATCAACTTGTGACACTTATGCATTCACTGTAAAAAAAAAAAATGCTGGGTTCCACACAATCGATTTGTGTTGGGACAACATAAAGGAATTAAGTTAACTTATTAGCTTTCACAAATTTAAGTTGATTGAACATAAAACAATTAAATTATTGCAAAAAAAACTTAAGAATTGTGTTGATTCAGCTCATTTCAAATATACAGTTTGAACAAACAGACAATCTTTTTGAGTGTTGGTTTTTTTTTTCTTTAAGGAAAATTTGTCCACATTCAGATATGCCTGCTGGTTTAAAATAGTATGTAATTGATTTTAGATTCCACCCTAAAGCAATGTGTTTACCAGGAAACTAAAGAGTGCCATAGGTTCACGGAGCAAGATATTTACCACCTGAGAACTGGCTTGCAGTCAGTAGAGTGCTTGGTGTCAGAATGGGAAAACCTCTTATTTATCAGAGTTTGATAAAGGACAGACTGTGATACCCTGTGAGTTGTTCTAGTGCTGCTGCAGTGAGTACAGTACAGTATGTATTAAAAGTGGTGTACTGATCTCCAAACGTCCAGCTATGTGTCTTCCACACATTTAAGCATTATTCACAGTAAATGCATGGCCAAGTTCAACAAATGACCAGCAGCTACAACAGTGGTGACCAGGGTATTACAGTATCTAATAGCACGAAATTTAGCACAGATATTTGTGTAAAAAGCATAGACTGTAAAAAATATGGACGTAGTATCCGTGACGTCACCCATAGGTTTCTGATGAACCCAAAAGAAGCTACTAGTAGGCGTGGCCAACCGTCGCCATTTTGTTCGCGCATCATCGCACCAACCGAGGCATACCAAACAAGGGCAAAAAGGCAGAGCGTGGGCGGAGCATGAGCGGAGCTACGGGACGCATGCTGGCATTTAGCTAAGAGCTTTCTTAAGGGAGAAACACATAATATTTCATTACCTGCGACTCGTTTGTGTTTTGACCACATGTGCTTGGTTGTACACTATATCAATATAGTGTTTAGTCTGTTGAAAACACTGTTGTAATACAACAGGAAAAAAAATGCGAATTACATCGAAATACTTCAGATATAGTCTGTGTCAGTAAATGCAGGGCTATTTAGGTAATTCAGACACAACACTGTTTGAGAACGCCTCAGATGACGATTTCATAGACTACAGCTGATCAATCTGTCAGATTCTGGAGTGCATTGGAGTTCTGAAAAACATTATATATCATAAATTATCCTAAATAAAGCAATTACATTTATAGAGATGGTATAAGTATATAATTTCACTCACCTGGGAAATGGAGGCTGTATGAATGGTTTGTGAGCACAATTAAGTGCACACAGCATGCCATATAATCTGATAATTGCAGGAAATAATTCCAAAAGGCGACTGACTGTGTAAAGCCATATAAAACAACACAAAAATACGATGAATATGCCGAAATCAGCGGCTAATCAGCCGGAATCAGCTGAGGTGACGTGACGGCGACCAGCGGGACCAGCTGTCACTCAAGTGGCCACGCCCTTAATTATGCAAACTTAATTTAGCTTAATATAAAGGAAACGGATGAGTTATAAAAAAATTCACCCTCCTCACAGTTGTCATGAAGGGTAATATAAGCTATATGAACCAAAATCGTTCTTTATACCAGGCTGTAAACACCTTTTTTTCTGCTGTAAAGTTGGCCATTTCACCAGTGGGCTCATTAGAGATTTGCTCTATTATGGAGACTAGCGGAATTTCGATGAATTGCAGTTTTAGTTACTTCCGTATTGGCTTCCCGAGGGAGAGCGGGAGGTTGCCGCTTGGTAAAAAGCCTATAAAACCAATTACCCAGCCAGGTCTACATGGCAACTGATTACTATTGCCAACATTGAGGCCCCGTTTACACTAATGCGTTTTTATTTTAAAACGCATAAGTTTTGCTACGGTTACGCCATCTATGGCGGAGTTTTCGAGCCCCGAAAAGGGAGTATTTTGGAAATGCTGGAGAGGCCATTTTCATTCTAAAATGCTGCTGCTCCGTCTCAGTATGGATGGGGGAAAACGCACACATCGGAAAATGGAGGTTGCTGGACACAGAAATGGGAGCGTTGGGAGAACCAATGTCCGTTTTAGGCGCTATTGTGCGGTTAAACTCTGCCTTTTTTTACTACAACTGCTGCATATATTCGCAAGAGGCAAGCTACACAGTTTATTAACTATTGTTAACAAGCATGAATTTGGATGTTAATAATGCATTAGTAAACATTGAACTATGATTAATAGATGCTGTACAAGTATTGTTCAGAATTAGTTCTTGCTGGTAAATACATGAACTAATGAAACCTTATTGTAAAGTTTGACCCATTATTCTAATAGCAGAATGACACCTGTCATGTATCTAAATACTTTTGCAGACCAAGTTCATCCATTCAATAAAACTGTGTTCCCTGCTTCTGATAACCATTATTCATAGGTAATGTGCTATGCCACGCTGCAAGAATTCTCAAGGACTGGTCTAAGGAATATGCTGGTGAATTCCTGTTAATGGCTTGGCCTCCAAACTCACCTGAACTCAATCAAATATTTGTGGTACAACTTTGGAAAAGTGCATTTGTGCTACATCACAACCACACCTAAATCTATGGAAACTAAAGAACCTCGTATAGGCATTAAAGTGCCAGATATCTTAGAAGACCTTTTGCCACCACAGTGAATCAATACCCCCAGAGTTTTGTGGGATAAAGGATGCCCTAGTAGTTATTAAGCAAGTGGTCATAATAGTAATTACATATCTAGCTACAGCACTGGAACAATATCATTTTGGTTGAACTCCAGATGCACACAAAACTTTATATTTATCTCCTACTCCTTCGCCTGGCAAATATTAACATTATTAAAGATCAGGACGAAAATAGCTTGTAGCCATTGTTAGCTGAGGAAAAGATTAGAATTATCTTGCATTTCCACCTGTCAGGCCTCGGCTCTACATTAGATTACTCAGGCTGCAGTCCATCTAATATAGCAGATCAATGTTATCTCACAGGGAATTCAATCATACAAATTCATGAGATGACTAGATCTCCTTTGGGACTGTTTACCAGAGCGTTGAATACTGAACCATTGCGGGATCGATAATAAGGCGCCGGGAGCTTGGAATACTTTCCACCTCTGCCTTCAGGTATACATATCATCTATTATTTAACCGCAACAATAAAAAAGTGTTTCAAGGCGAGAGGTTCGTGTCATGTTTTTGAGATGAAAACAGAAAAACTGTCCATGCCAATTCACATCAAACACAATTTATGTAAATCTAAAATCTGTTTATACCACAGGGGCTCGTGAACCCATATGACCTATGAGCATCATTTGATATCTGTATCTGAAATCTGTTATTAAAATGAAAGTGTTATGGGTGGAAAAATGCATGTGGATGTCTAGAAATGTCTAGAAATAAGATTTGTGTCAAGAAGTTTTGTGCTCATTACTTTTAGCAGTGCTTGTTGCCTATAACAATGTTCATGTGAATTATGCATGACTGTATCATAATGAGAAATCATAAGTTTAGATGAGTTCTCTCAGAAGTCATTTCGGTTGTATTGGCTTTTCACATTTAGTGCACAGCAAATGAGGCCTACCTATACTTCAAATAAACAGAGTTGAATATTTAATCACTGTATATGCTCATGAATATGATGAGAATTTAAATTTTAATATTAGCCTCAAACCTTCTTGATTGCTTATTAGAAATGTTTACCTTTTAAACTTTATTTTTCAGATTTTTTTTTTACCTTGATCTGTTGCGATGGTCATACTCAAATATTAGGTTCACGAAACACCAAAACCCATTTTTTGAGCTGTTGACAGTCATATATGTGTCCCATGCTGCTATAAACACTATTAGGACACATATATTTCGCTAAAGAGTGAAAATTGGTTGTTTTTGCATTATTTCGAGCAAATTTATTTTTCCGCTGCGTCACGTCTATGAGATCCATGCGTGTATTCCAGTGTGGAGAGTGGATGTCTGTACCTGCAAGTGCATTGTGACGTCTCTGAGCGTGCGGCATTGATTCATGAGATGGACTTGGTTTAAACCAATCAGTGCGCTCTATTGTGTATGCGGTGCAACTTCATTAATATGCATAACAGCTTCGAAAATTGTTTACCTGCTACAGTGTTCAGATGGTAGAGAGACGCCACGTGGTGTTGCCAAAACAAGTGGAAAAAGAAAAATTGTTTGCAGACACAGGTCGCCAGTGTTGTGTTTATAAATGTGCTCCAACGAAAGTTTTGCTTTCATTTCCCCGCTATGAGAGCGCAACTGGACTCACGGTGGATTACAGTGCACACGACAGAAATGCGTTTGTAAGGAACATTTTTACTCGAGAGCTTTCCGCATCTGGAAATGGTGAAATCCTTATTTGCCGCTCGTCTCCTTTTCAAAAAACAGTCGCGTCCAGTTGGTGTTGATCTTCCTGTCTCTACAGATGTGGTAAGTGAGAGAATGCTGCTCTCCGAGTGTAAACATATAAACACCCTAATCAAACGGTTATCGTCATGTATAATTTTCGCTGCGTTTTGTGACAGGATAGTCTAAACACACACGGCTTTCTGACGCTGCTTATCGAGGGCGTCTAAGTTACCGAGAAATACAGAGTTTTTTTTTCTAACATACTCCGTGCGGTCAAACACGCTCCATTAAATCTGCACTTGTCCAGCAGTTAATCACATTTAATATCTCGTTTGTCACGAGGGACACGCAGGAAATCTTCCTGAGTAAAAGTGCCAAACTGCAGTTAAAGTCAACAAATTAATAATTTGGCAAATAATTAGATCACTGATGTGAATGTAAACAGTCACTGTCTTTTTCCCCTTCGTCTGTGTTTGTGCGTTGCCTGTTTGAAAATCAGCACGTGCACAAATGGAAACTCCCATTTTTATGCAAAACCTTCCCTCTTTCCCTCCCCTGACACTCCCACCTAAACAGAGCTGGACACACCCACTTTCCTGAGCTTTTCCAGACTGTAGGTGTGAAAACAGCCTGCTGAGACAGGGGGGTTTCGTGGCCCTTTAAAAAATGTAATTCCACTCTATTGATTTGCAATGTGTGAATAAAAACAAAAAGTAATTCTTAAAAATATCTCCTGTGTTCTGCAAAAGAAAGACATATATACAGGTTTGGAAAGTTAATTGATTGGATTTTTTCATGTCTTGGTGGAATATCCTTTTTTTTCTATCCATATTACCTTCCATGTAGTGTTTAGTATAGCTGTTTGCGAATGTTAAAAGTCTGCAAAGTGATTGTCTCAACAAAAAAGTAAAGATGGAAAGTAGTAAAGAAAGAAACGAAGGAACAAACAAATTAGCACAATGCCAGGCTGAGTCCGAAACCACATACTTCCATACTATACAGTACGCTAAAATCAGTATGCGAGCCGAGTAGTATGTCCGAATTCATAGAATTCGAAAATCAGTATGCGAGAAGTAACCGGATGACTTACTACTTCCGGCGATATTCTGAAGTGCGCATCCCATGCAAGCTGCGCTATCCCATGATGCCCTACGAGTGAATTCATGAATGGGAGTGAAGCGACGCAAGAGACGCAGGTAGGTCACGTGACCATGACAAAATGGCGGATGTAGTATGTCCGAAATTCATTCATACTTCTCACATTCATACTGTATAGAACGTACTTTTCTAACGTCCGAGCAGTACGTTTAAATTCAAATGCAGTACCTACTGAGTAGTAGCCGGATTCGGACGCAGCCCCAGCCTGTCATCACAAAGTTATCCGCTTTGACCATTAGATAAATGTGTTTTGTAAATCTTGGACCTGGGTGGCACGGTGGCTCAGTGGTTAGCACTGTCACCTCACAGCAAAAAGGTCACTGGTTCGAGTCCCGGTTGGGCCAGTTGGCATTTCAGTGTTGAGTTTACATGTTCTCCTCTTGTTGGCATGGGTTTCCCACAGGTGCTCTGGTTTCAACAAAATCAACTAAATTGGTCGTAGTGTATGAGTGTGCGTGTGTGAATGTAAGAGTGTACGGGTGTTTCTGAATACTCCGTTGTGGCTAGAAGTGCATTCGCTGTGTAAAACATGCTGGAATAGTTGGCTGTTGTCATTTCACTGTGGCGACCCCGGATAAATAAGTGACTAAGCTGAAGCAAAATAATTTGAATGAATGAATGAATCTTGGACATGGAAGAGTTGACAACATGTTGAAAAAACAATGTTTCTGCCCTCTTGTCAGCAAATCATCATTGCATATGCACTTCCGAACAATAAGAACTCTTGTAACACCTGTCACATTGAAATTGGAACTATTGTTAATATTTACCATCACTATATGTAGGTACTGAGAAAATCTCTGGAACTGCATCACAACAGACTGGGCATTCTAACCAATCAGGGTAGATCATGGTCTATCGGTGCTTTTAAAAACACTGTTGGTTGGGGATAGGGAAGGAGGAGGGTGGGTCAGTCGATCGGTCAGTCAGTCAGTCATTCAGTCATTTAGTCAGTCAATCAGCCAACAGCAGCCTCTGGTGAATTTGTGAAAACAAAAACAGCAAAAAAAAGAAAACGTTCCTCCTGGGAGGTACTGTATTTGGTGCTCTCCAGAAATGTATATAGTGATACGTTTTCAGAATGAGCCTGGGTTCATTAAAAGGGATAGTTCACCCAAACATTTTAATTTCCTCTCCATTTACTCCATTTACAGTCTTCACAAAGCACAAGTATTTTGTGTTCAGCTTTTTTTGTGTTTCGAAAAAAGAAACTCAAACAGGTTTGAAGGGTGAGTAAATGAGATAATATTCAATTTGGGTGAATTTTCACTTTCACCTTTTAACTGTCCCACCAAGAAAAACATTTTTGGATTGCATTTCTTAACTCCTAATGTTGCTAGTTAACACACTCAATACATGTTTTCTTTTTTCAACACATCCCATAATTTCTAAAATATCAACCTAGTCTACCAAATGGTTCACATGTCAGTTTATGATGAATGTACCGGAATTAATACATATACTATAAAAATAAAATATGAATAGCATTTTTTTTAAAAACATAATCAAAATAAAACATACTATTTTTAAAGTATGCCATAAAATGTTATAGATTTTCATTTAACACGTTTTCTTGGTTGTTGTCTTTTTTATTTATTTTTTTTACAATACAACCAAAATTAAGTGTAGTAGTGCAACAAGATTATGTTTGATTTTTTTTTTAAACCAACAATGCTGTGTGTGTAAACCATTATTTAAAACAGTCATTCTTTAAATGACTTTAACAGTCATTATTTAAGAGTCTAAGGCCCCGTTTACACTAGTGCGTTTTCGTTTTAAAACGCATAAGTTTTGCTACGGTTACGCCATCCGTCCACACTACGCCGGAGTTTTCGAGGTGCGAAAACGGAGCGTTTTAGAAATGCTGGAGAGAGCGTTTTCAATCTGAAACGCTGCAGCTGCGTCTCAGTGTGGACGTGGGAAAACGCAGACTTTCGAAAACAAAGGGCGTGGCTGTTGAGATCCGCTACGTGATTGGGGCTTTGGGTCATTGCATATCCTTCCCTTATTCGTCAAGCGCACGTGGCTATAACGTCACCGGCAGACGGCAGACCAGCCTTCACTGTAAACACTGTATATTCGATAGCCATGGATGTTTTATATTCATTTGTTACTTTAAGTAACAACTCGACCTCGTCGTCTGTCCACAAAAAGACCTCTCTTGCTTTCTTAACCATCGCGTTCATCGTTCAACCAGCGTTTGTTGACTAACAATAACCAAACGCTGAGCGAGACGCATGCTTCCTGTTAATACTTGAATGCGCATGCACAGAGTGCGCGAATGGTCACGTGATATACGTTTCTGGTGAAGTAGTGAAGACGGAGATCTTTTCAGACGCTGGGTGAAAACGCTAGTGTGGACACGGATCGTTTTCATGCTAAAACGCCGTTTTAAAACTAAAACGCACTAGTGTAAACGGGGCCTAAATATGGTAAACCATTTGGTGTCATTTTTGAAATGCACAAATGAATGAAATAAAGAACCAGTGACTAGGATATTTGTCTTCGTTCTGTAGAAAGTTGAGCAGGTTTGAAATTTGGAATGACAAAAGGGTAATGATGACAGAATTTTCATTTAAGCCAATTTTTTTTCTAATATATAGTATATGATTTTATGTGTGCTTGTGTGCACATGTTCTTTGCACCTGGGTTCCCTCAAAGGGCTTCTCATATCAACAGTGGTGAAAGATATTCATTACTCCTCTTCATGACTAACACACACACTTTCTTCTACTAATTCTATAGCATTCATTCTCTCCAGAGCACCATCAGCTTTTTTACCAGCAGTAGCGGGGATATAGCTATGCAAAAAAAAGCCTGTTGACAGAAATCAGATACCGCCCAATAGGAGGGGATTCATGCTGGCTAATTACATATACCACTGACAGCGATCACTTTTAACAAAGACAAACAATAATTTACCATTTTCTGTGATCAAGTGCAACTGTCAAGCATGATTTACATAAATGGCGTGGTTATGGAGTGTTACAAGGGCCTTTAATCACTGACCATAAAAGCTTTTACAAGGATTTTAATTTTAGCCTACATGTTGACATTTGGCAGGATATTATTGACCGAGAATGTGGGTTTCTGTAGTAAGGACTGTATTTGTTTGTGGTTATCTGTGTAATAGATTGTGGGAAAGAGAAAATGATGCTGTTTGAGTGATGATTTCATTGACACTGACAGATTTAATTTATGTCTCAGTGCACGCAGCGGGTGGTTGATGATCGCTATTAAGATGTTCATCGGTTCACACTTTTTTAACGTTTGTTTTTTCAATGAAGTACTGTATATGACATTAAAATATCTGCACTTTAATAATAAAAACATGAATGGTAAAAGCTTATTTTCATGGCCTTCTTTAAACACTCTTTTGTCTGAGCAACTTTGTAACTTTTAGACCTGGAGTTAGGATGCATTTTTGTCAGATGGCAAGTGGGCCACACAATATAATGATTCTAAAATGTTTGAAGTTATTATTATACTTCATTTTTTATTTCTTTTACTAATTCCACTGGTACTCAAAATCACATTTGATCGAGTAGCTTTAAATGCTGATGTGGTGGAATGCATCCAAATTGTCCTATCATACACCGGCCACTTTATTAGGTACACCTTACTAGTAACAGGTTGGACTCCGTTTTGCCTTCAGAACTGTCCTTATTGACATGATAGCATCACGCAGTTTGTAACGACCACTATTATGTGTATATACCACATTATATATGTATGTTGCCCTTTAAGAGTTGCACCCCAACACCCCAGTGTGTGTTCTGTGGGAGTCTGCGTGTGAGGAGAGGGAGAAAGGAGTGTGTGCTATGCTCTTTCCGTGGGCCCTGAAATGGTATACTTTTACATATTGTTTACTTTTATTTTGTGTTTGCATTATAATATTTGTGACGCTGAAGGAGGCTGATTATAAAGGTTTGAGTATGAAATGTCATCTTTGTCACAATTGAAGCGAAGTGTCACAAGTTGCTGTAGATTTGTCGGTTGCACATCCATGATGCGAATATCCGGTTCCACCACATACCAAATGTGCTCTGTTGGATTGAGATCTGATGACTGTGGAGGCCATTTAAGTACAGTGAACTCATTGTCATGTTCAAGAAACCAGTCTGAGATGATTCACGCTTTGTGACGGTGCATTATCCTGCTGGAAGTAGCCATCAGAAGATGTGTACACTCACTGTGGTCATAAAGGGATGGACATGGTCAGCAACAATACTTTGTTTGATTGTGGCATTGACACAATGCTCAATTGGTACTAATGGGCCCAAAGTGTACCAAAAAAGCATCCCCCACATCATTACACCACCAGCAGCTGCCTGAACCGTTGATACAAGGCAGGATGGATCCGTTGTTGACGCCAAATTCTGACCCTACCATCTGAATGTCACAGCAGAAATCGAGACTTATTAAACTAAGCAACATTTGTCCGATCTTCTATTAATGTTTTTTAGGCTTCTGCTAACCTGTGAATTTTTACAACTTTATCCCAAAGGTCTTTTGAAAGCAGGGTGTAATGTGAGCAAAGGTATAGATTTTCACAGGGTATAATGTTTTTCTATAGGCACTGTAATTAGTGCACTGTTTGATGGAGCAGCCATTTGTAGTGGCGTCCGAAAACATAGTGGCCTTTCTGAAGTGCACTCAGTCAATACCACAATAGTGTACACTCAACAGCTAGAGAATTCCCATAATGCACTGTGAGAGTTCACACACCAAATGAATTTATGCATCTAAGCACATCTGAAAGATGGAATCCATAGCGGAATCCTATTGGTGTAAGTTTTTTAAATAAATAATAATTTTATTGTTAAATGAATGTTTGCATACATTACAGAAATCAAAATACTTTGTTTCGTTACTAATATACAGCTGGCTGAGTGTTAAATAACTATCACAGGAGGGTCTGACCAAGAATCTAATTCACCTAAGTGACTTATCAAAACTCATGACCATTGTGGTATGTGTTTATAAAAAAAAAAGGTGTATCAAAACAAAACATTCTTCTTTCACTGCATTGTGCAAGATCGTATTGCAATCAAAATGCATATCATTTTATTTTGATTGCTTTCTTGCTCAATTTGTAGCCATATAACATGGGTTTGTTTATTGAGTACTCTTGTGTCCCCATTGTGTGCTCCTGTGAAAGTAATTTTGACTGTGACGAAATAAAAGAAAGAGGTTTGGAAGGAATCCGGAGACAAATGGTCACAAGAGATGACACATTTTGTCCAGTTGAAGCATTTTGGTGTTATAGCTTTCCACAATTTAATGTGACCCACCACCTCAATTTCGATTACAGTTTCCTTTATTGTGTTTTCAGAGGCACAGTTTATAGCTGAAACTGCAAGCTCCATGTGCATTTTTAGGGTCTTGTCGGTTTAAGCATTAAAGCTTACAGAAAACACTGTTGCCTTTGCATGCATTCAGAAACATGCATTTATTTCTGACAGCAATAAGTAAGTGCTTCTGCTGAAAAATGTAAAAGTGCTCAAATGTTGCACTTTTTTGTAGCATAGATTATGAGATATTTAATATTAATTTTGTTTAATATTTGTTAGTAGTTAGTAATTTCAGTTTCTTAAAAAATATTAATGATCTCCCAACATGTCAACTTATTCTGCTAACCATAACCTAAGAAAGAATCTAAGAAGTCAGTTTTTTTAGCAGCATAGAAACCTTTATGACCAAAAAGTTCAGAATATAAAGACAGACTGTGGAACATGTAAGCAGAACTCTCCTTTCATTCGACACAATCTAAAAAGGATTGGATGGACCCATTCATTCATTCATTCATTCATTCATTCATTCATTCATTCATTTTCTTTTCGGTTTATTAATCAGGGGTCACCACTGCAGAATGCACCGCCAACTTATCCAGCACATGTTTTGCACCGCGGGTGCCCTTCCAGCTGCAACCCATCACTGGGAAACACCCATACACTACTAAAATATCAAAAGAAAATCAGCACACTGCCACTTTAGCTCTCAAAATTTTTTTAATGTCACATAATATTTCGACCTACATGGTCTTCATCAGGTTGACACCCATACACTCTCATTCACACACATACGCTACGGTAAAGTATAGTGCATGTCTTTGGACTGTAGGGGAAACCGGAGCACCCAGAGGAAACATACGGGAACACAGGGAGAACATGCAAACTCCATACAGAAATGCCAACTCACCCAGACAATGCTGAAACCAGCGACCTTCTTTCTGTGAGGCGACAGTGTTACCTAGCGCCACCTTGCCACCCCTTGGATGCACCCAATATTTCTTGTTTCTTAACTCTGCTTGACACTGCTTGAAGACTTAATTAATTGGTACAATAATTCATACAACAATTATTACATGTTGAACTATGTGTGCAAGGTTTTTGTGCATGATATTTTATTTTGTATAATCAAATGAAAATGCACGCAAAAATTTCAGATTCAGTGTGAAAAAACCTTAATACTCTCAAAACAGTTTACATGCAGTTACAAAGTTAATTTGAGGCGGGAGCATCAGAATATTGCATTTATATATATATATATATATGTACAGTATTCAGCCTAAATGTGTACACCCCTGTTGAAAATAAATATGTTATCCATTTCTCTGTGAATATAGCCAATAACCATACAAAACAGTTTTATGAAAATGTTTAAATTAAAACATAAAACATTGTAACTCACTCAATTTCCCTTTCCCAGATGGTATTTTCCCAAAATACCATCTGGGATTTTATCCAGAACCAGATAAAAACTGATCCTTACAATTGAAATGTTACCATTTTTTTTTTTAGAATGAACGGGCGTCACCATTGAAAAGATCTTTCTGTATTTTTCCTGTAACATTTGTCTCCTTTTTGAAAACTTTTTCATTCAGAGGGACTTACTGTGCACTTACTGTATATTACACACAATTGCAGTGGAGCAACTAGAGGTTAAGTGCCTCTCTCAAGGACACAATGGCTAAGCTGAAAGGCACAAAGACTATCACAAAAAAAACACTGTTTCAAGGAATCAAACTCTAACATCCTTCTAGTGACCAGCATGACCCACTAATAATAGCAGCATTTCTCCAAGTCATTTCTTTTCAAGGCAGCACAACTATTGTATTGACTACTGTAAGGTCACTATTCAATGGTTTATCTGCATTGAATGTGTAAGTATAAGCATAAACGCTATTTGAAAAGCCCTTATATGGCAAAGTTATGTGCATGAAAGTGTTTTGAGCAAAAAAAAAAAAGGTTTTGATAAGTTTGATAAATATAAATGTGAATGAATCTACAAAATTATTGATGAATTATATCCATTAAAAGCTGTATATTCAAACGTGCCTGTCACTTTCCAGCTCGAACAACAGCAAGAGCTTTAATAACAAAAACTTTTACAGATTTAAAAGCAAAAGCACACACTCTCTTTGATCCGTGAGCACAATTCTCCCTAACTCCATGAAATCTCACAGGCACTATAGTGTGGCGCACACAATGATGGCACAGTGGGTAGTGCTGTTGCATCACTGCAAGAAGGTCGCTGGTTTGAGCCTCAGTTAGGTCAGTTGGCATTTCTGTGTGGAGTTTGCATGTTCTCCCCGTGTTCGTGTGGGTTTCCTCCAGGTGCTCCGGTTTCCCCCAAGTCCAAAGACATGCGCTTGATGAATTGGGTAAGCTAAATTGTCCATAGTGTGTAATGTCCAATGAGATTGTATGGGTGTTTCCCAGTGATGGGTTGCAGCTGAAAGAGCATCTACTGTGTAAAACATATGCTGGATAAGTTGGTGGTTCATTCCACTGTGGTGACCCCTGATTAATAAAAGGACTAAGCCAAAAAGTAAATGAATGAATGAATATGTTATTTAATATGAACTATATTTACTACTTAAGAGTTATTTTCATACAGACATGCAGCCTCATGAATATGCATGACAAACTGTTGTGTCGTTGATCGCTGGTCATTATTTGCCACTTTATAATTTATATTAAATACCTGGAAGGTAAAAAAATTACATTTTTAAGTCCCCATATGAACAAATTAAAATTAACATACTAAAAAAAGTTGCTGCCTTGAATTAAGTTGAATTAGATTCATTTTACAAGTAATTTCAATTCACATTAATCTGACTTAAAACGTTAAGTAAAATTTTTTCAAACTAGTGTAACAAGCAACATGGGAAACAAATATGTTAAAAAACACACACACAAAATGGTATCTGTTATATCAGATAGAGCTTTTTATTACTGGTTCACCCGTGTCCACTTAAACACAAAGATGAAGCCAGAAAAACAGAGAGAACAAAAATATTGATATCTTGGCGAAGCACAGATGGTCTGCCCAGCTCTGAAGCAAGATGAACACCGTTAAACACTTTAGTCTGGGAGAGGGGAAAAGAGAAATAGAATAACAAGAAAGATGAACTGAGAAGATTTTTTTTTTTTGCTAAAAAATTGATTATGCAGATCTGGTTATGCAGATCTAATCTCAGCACATTCAATCTTACCATCCAATCTCTGTATATGTGCAGAAAAAAGAAAATGTCAGTATAACCTTAAGTTGCCTTTTTAATCACACGAAATTGCATTACTTTAAACACTGTATGGCTACTACTATTACTAGTAGTAGTACTACTATGACTACTTTATTAATAATAATAATAATAATAGTAATAATAATAATAATAATTTATTCATTCATTCATTCATTTTCATTTTGGCTTAATCCCCTTATTAATCTGGGGTCGCCGCAGCAGAATGAACTGCCAACTTATCCAGGCTCGAACCAGTGACCTTTTTGCTGTGAGGCGATTGTGCTACCCACTGCGCCACCATGACGCCAATAATGATGAGAAGTATTGTTATTATTGTTAGTATTGTTGTTATTATTATTAGTAGTAGTAGTAGTAACTGAAATTACGTATCAGTTTGATTGATTGATTGATTGGTTGGTTGGTTGGTTGGTTGACTGACTGACTGACTGACTGACTGACTGACTGACTGACTGGTTGGTTGGTTGGTTGATTGATTGATTGATTGATTGATTGATTGATTGATTGATTGATTGATTGATTGATTGATTGATTGATTGATTTGTTTGTTTGTTCATTGGTTCGTTTGTTGGTTCATTAGTTCATTCATTTGTTCATTTTGCAATGTATATACATTATAAAAATGCACACAATTGCTATATTTCTTTCAAGATAATTAAACAGTTGGCTTTAAACCATACAAATAACATGCTGCAGCTAATTTATCACTGAAATCACTATGATTCATGCTCCTGGCCTGACAGTCTTGTCCATCCTGTCAATGTTTAATGTTTCCCTGTTCATCCTGTGCTTGTTTACATGGCTTTGCCTTAATTTTTGTTGGCCCTCTGCTCCTCTTGTCTTTCCTCCTTGTTTTTGGTTACTCCGCCCTCTTATTTAGACCTTGTTATCCTGATTGTTTTCACCTGTCTCTCGTGTGCTTTGTTCTGTTTATTGTGCTGTGTGTTCTCATTTTTTTTGCTGGTTTGTTCCATGTGAGCTTGTTTTTGCCTATCTTCTGTCCTTACCTAGTATTTCATCTTGCATTCTTGCCTGTTTATCTAGTTCTCTTGTCTATTTATAGTTTGTTTGTATAGCTACTAATTTCTTTTGTTTATTGCTAGTGTTTACTTCATTTTGTGTTCTAATCTTTGTCTTGCTTTTATAACCATTATAACCATTTTGTTCCATTTTTCTGTCAGTCCCAGTCTCGTATTAAAGCTGGTTTATACTTGAGTCATCGCCATGACCCCCGGCGAATGCATTGCTCGTAGTCGTGCATTCATACTTCTGCGTGCTGTTTGTGTTGCTCTGCTATAACACTTCTGAAACACTAGATGGCAGTGAGGTTTCTACGTTCCTCTGTGTCGAGTTTCTTCGCTTGCGTTTTGTTTTTTTCTGAATGCTACTTAATGTACGAGTAGCTCAAACTCGCTCATTCAGAGGCGGGAACCAGAGGACATGCAACAACTTTAATCATAAGGTAAATGCAAAACAAAAGCTCCTTCACAGGACTTGACACTTGTAAACAATTGCTCCATCTGGCTCGCAGCTCTCAGCACCCCCCCGCACTCATCATCGCTACTACAGTAAGCCGACCAATCACAGAGCTTGAGTTACACGCCATACGAGAGCTGAGCATTGGCGTCAGCCACGGCGACGGCTATGCGACCGAGTGAAGGCTGCACTGGACCATTCACGTGCAAGTATAAATCAGCCTTTAGTAGTTGAACATTACCTGTCTTTTTCAATGTTTAATTTCTCGCTTTGTTTAAGATTTTAGATTATAGACGTCTTTATATTATTATTTTTTTGTTTTATTCATATTGACCAAGTCAGTTTAGTCCTCTTTCAAACTTTCTCTGTATTGACCAAGTCAGTCTAGTCAAAGACTTTAGAATACACAAGACATGTCACTCGTACAGTTTTGCATGGGTAAAAGTTTAACGGTCAGTACGGGGAATGAAGCCCCACCTACTAGTACAGAAGCCAATCATCAATTGCTATAGACTGACAATTCCCCAGAGGAGAAACTCGGACCAGATGTGTGCTTTTACGACAGTTTTTTGTGGTCAACAAACGCAATGAAAACTGGAATACTTGCTTTACAGACATGAGAAATATATCCAAATGAAGCTTGAAATCCGTACTTTTAAATGAACCAACTACATTGGAAAACAGAAGTTTTCTGGTTTTGTAATCTGTATGAAACATACGCAATGTACAGTCTCTCCTGTCATATGCACATCACATGGCAGCAAATACTCAAACACCCACAAACTTAGAGTTGCTGTCATTTCTGGAAGACATTCGCCGTCAAGACCAAGTTGTGAATTACTTCAGAAGACCAGCACGGTCAGACGATCATTATTCAGAAGATAATATTGTGTAACACAGCCATAAATGAGGTTGGTGTCGTGGTCTCGTTCTTTTCGAGTGTGCATGTGTTCTAGCTCAGGAACTTGAAACCCAGAGCATACTGCCCAAGAGGTGTTTCAAAGATGTCCGCCGAGTAAAATGACTTGTCTTAAAGGGACTTTGGTCTAGTCCTCTTTCTAGCTTTATCCATATTGACCAAGTCAGTCAAGCCTTTTTCTAACTAATCTAGTCCTCTTTCTAACTATCGCTATGCTTTTCCAGTTCTGTCCTGTGTCTAGTGTTTACGGTCCCAGTATCTAGCGCTGGTTTTGTCTACTACTGTTTGGATCCCCTTGTCTGTCTACTTGTGCTTAATTCTGTCAATAAACACTTTTGTTTTGTTCATTGGTCCACTTTCTTGCAACCAACCGTGACACTATGATTTCTTTGATGTTTAAAAGAGCCATCATTTTTCATACTAATGTCATTTGATACTTTGTCCTCATCTCGATTGATGCACTCCTCTTTTTTTTCTCCACAAAAAAAAAAGACAAATTATTCATCCCTCAGATCTATTTAGGCTGCTGCTCACCTCCTCCAATAAAAAATGCCTTTTAAGTTGGATGCCTTCCATTCTGATCAAACATGTTTTTGATACTTTATATTTAATTTAAAAAAAGATAAAAGTATTTTAGCCCTCAATTAGACCTGGTGGCACTATCTGTCAAAGACTAGCTCAGAGTCTCAGAATGAAGTGAACTCCTTTTGACCTGTAGAGATCATAAAGGTGATTATGTGGCATGCTGTGGCTGCTTTCATAGAAAAAAGGGAATAGTGTGGTTTTGGGCAGAGATCCAGGTTGAACTGGTCTCTCCTTTCCTTGACCCTCAGGTTGGACCAGAGAATCCAGAGCAACAAGTGCACTCCTGGGAACTATATATAAAGGTCTGGGGAAATGGCCAAGACTGAAGTGAACAGAAGGTCAGAGCGAGTATGTGCTTGAAAGTCAGTGTTTAGAATGTCTTTCTACGCTCTGATCTGTGGAGCAGACAGCTTTAAGTGGATGACAAAGATGGATGTTGATAGGAAATTTCTCTTGCATTTAAGCAAAAGCGTTTAATCTTGACATATAAGCCAGCTTCAGTTTGGATCTTTTTTGTTATGCAGGGCCTCTGTAATGCTGTGAAAGTGAAGTGTGTCTGTATTTTATTACTTTTGGAAGTATATCTATGTAGAAGACCTCGTCTGAATGGTTAAAACTTACAGTTTACTGCAGAAAAAACATCATAAGTGTTCAGTAATGAAACAAATATGTAAATGTGCAGTAAATGCTTATGTAACAAACCATAAGTATTTCTGTGGGCGACACGGTGGCGCAGTAGGTAGTGCTGTCGCCTCACAGCAAGAAGGTCGATGGTTCGAGCCTTGGCTGGGTCAGTTGGCATTTCTGTGTGGAGTTTGCATGTTCTCCCCGTGTTCGTGTGGGTTTATTCCGGGTGCTCCGGTTTCCCCCACAGTCCAAAGATATGCGGTACAGGTGAATTGGGTAGGCTAAATTTTCCGTAGTGTATATGTGTAAATGAGATTGCATGGATGTTTCCTAGAGATGGGTTGCAGCTGGAAGGGCATCCGCTGCGTAAAATAAATGCTGGATAAGTTGGCAGTTCATATCGCTGTGGCGACCCCGAATTAATAAAGGGACTACGCCGAAAAGAAAACGAATGAATGAATGAAGTATTTCTGTTATGTTACCAAAAAATCATACCGATAAGAGACAAACTTATGAACCAACTTTCCAAAAAAGAGTTCCCATGTTACTCGCTCAACATTACCTTTACCACTAAACAATAATTCAATTTGTTGTTGATTGTCTCACCCTCTGGTCACTCAATATGGGTGTTTT
>CAIGQQ010033155.1:2378207-2417422 GCA_903798035.1 Danio albolineatus
ATAAAATAAAATAAAATAAAATAAAATAAAATAAAATAAAATAAAATCTCTGTTAAATAGTTCTTTTCCTCCACTTGGTCCAAACCTGTTTTATTTTTTTATTTTTTATTTCCGTTGAACACAAAAAGAAGATATAATAAAAATTAATGAAAAGCAGCAACCCTTGATTTGTTTTTCCTACACTCTCAGAAAAAAAGGCACACAGTGGTACAAATAATGTTCCTTAAGGAACAGTTTTGTACCTTTGTAAAAGTTGCAAAAAGACCTCCTATGACACAGTTCTGTATACCTTTTATGGTACAACTGAAATAAAGGCACACCTCTGTTCTTATAAAAAAGGTAAATTAGTGTTGGACGGCTCCTTCTTTATTACACTATCTATGAAAACTAAATATTACTGGAAAGGCAAAGTGATTTTATGAATAATTTCCATATTAAAACATGAATAATCATTTAAAAGCATATGCTTAAAGAAACTCATAATTATTAAGTTCTATAAAACAAAACAACTGGTAAAACAAAACTAAAGGTATTGTAAAATAAACAGTAAAGGCATTTCTAATAAATATTTGGTAAGCATTTTCTGATTTTCATTACTAATATCTGCCCCTTTTGGCGTTTGCTTTCCACTACGCACACGAGCTGGCAGAATTAAGTCATTTAAAATTAAAGTAAATTAAATGAACTTTTAAGTGATTACAAGGATATTGTGTGAAAACTGGAAAAAAATGTTTTATATTGTGGGAGAATGTATTTCTGTAACATTTTTGTGAAAAGTGTTGTGAAAAGTTTAGCAAAAAATTTAATTTTTTGGAATTATGTAAATTATGTTTTATTCTTTTTTTGTGAACGGAAAAGGTGCATTTACACAAAAATAAACTTTTTTTTAAATAAAAACTTTGGGTAACACTTTATTTCGATGGTCCATTTGAGTATTAGTAGACTGTCTACTTAATATCTGTTGATACTGACATTAAACAGACGTTTAACTGACTATAAGAAACTTTGCAAGTACATGTCAACTTATACTACCCCTAACCCTTACCCCAACCCTAACCCCAACCTAACAGTCTACTTGTAATCTAATGAGAATTAGTTGCAATGTAACTTAAACTCAACAAACGGACCATCAAAATAAAGTGTGACCAAACATTGTTAAAAATGTATTTGATGCTTTATATTTACTGAAAATAATTGACGCATTTTGGATATACAGTGGGCGCCACGGTGGCGTAGTAAGTAGCACGTTCGCCTCACAGCAAGAAGTGGGTCAGTTGGCATTTCTGTGTGGAGTTTGCATGTTCTCCCCATGGTTGAGTGGGTTTCCTCCGGGTGCTCCGGTTTCCCCCACAAGTCCAAAGACGTGGTATAGGTGAATTGGGTAAGCTAAATTGTCTGTAGTGTATGAGTGTGTTGAGTGACGAGTGGATGTTTCCCGGGGATGGGTTGCAGCTGGAAGGGCATCCGCTGCGTAAAAAACATATGCTGGATAAGTTGCCGGTTCATTCCGCTGTGGCGACCCAAGATTAGCAAAACACCTTTAAATAGTTGTTGAAGGAACTCATTTGACACTGTTAAGGTACAAAGTGTCTTGTCACTGTAGTGGTACCTTCATGGATCAGATTTGTACCTTTGATGAAGGTACAATATTTTATCTGCAGGTTTTAAAAACCAAAGGCACACTTTGGTTTCCCATGGTACAAATCATGTATTTAAGGTAGAAATTGCAATGGTACAAATTTGTTTCTTTGTCGTAAAGTACAATTCTGTTTCATAAAAAGGTACTGCCCCAGTGACAAGGGTACCTTCTTTGGTACAACATACCATTTTTTTCTGAGAGTGTACTATGAATCGCAATCATTCTTATTTAGTTTTGTGTTCAACAGAAGAAAGACATTTATAAAAGTTTAGATTCACTTGAGAGTGAGTAAATGGTGAAGAAATTTCCATTTCCTTGTTATACATAAGTTAATGACACAGACGGCCTCTAAAAATCAAATTGGCTATAAAAACTATTACGATTGCATCATATTTTCATTATTTTCCATTTCATGCACACGAAATCATCAACAATTTCAAGCCATAAAAAACTGTTCTATATTTGTGAGGACCAATATGTGGTGATGAATATTTGATCAAGAAAACCAACTGTTTATGTATCCTCATGAAACTGATCTCTAGCTGTCCATTGTTTATGGGTTTCATGAACCTGACATCAGCAACCCCTACAACCTTTATTTATTGCTTGCACTGAGGCAGTCGTGGGATACAAGTCAGAATACCAGATACTGCATTATAAAATCATTTCCAGAGGATAGAGACTGCCTATATTATGTGCTTATGGGACTGAATTCAATTCCTGACAAACAAAGAGCTGGAGCAGAGACAGTGAGAGAGAGGGAACATAGCCAAACAAAAATGATGTGATGACTGACAGTCACAGAGCAGAGTCGATGGCAAATATTTATTCTCTCTTTCAGTAATAAGACTATTAATGCTCTTTAGCATGCATGTTTAGTGCCATTTATTTATTATTATTCATTCATTCATTTTCTTTTCGGCTTAGTCCCTTTATTAATCCGGGGTCGCCACAGCGGAATTAACCGCCAACTTATCCAGCATTTGTTTTACGCAGCGGATGCCCTTCCAGCCGCAACCCATCTCTGGGAAACACATCCACACATTGTCATTCACACACATACACTACGGACAATTTAGCTTACCCAATTCACCTGTACCGCATGTCTTTGGACTGTGGTGGAAACCAGAGCAACCGGAGGAAACCCACGCAACCACGGGGAGAACATGCAAACTCCACACAGAAATGCCAACTGGCCCAGCCGGGGATCGAACCAGCGGCCTTCTTGCTGTGAGGCGAACGTGCTAACCACTCGGCCACCATGGCGCCTATTTATTAGTATTATTTTAATAATCACTTAAGGGACAGAGTCAAACCAATGACCTTAGCAGCAAGAAGTATTGATTTAAGAGTTTAGGCTTTTAATTCAAATTGGTTATTTTTCATCCTAGTCTAGCTTAAATAAAATACGTTGTACTCAGATATTTTTTTCAAGATCGTATTTTCTGTATAAAGGCTTTTCAACCTTCTGTGTCTTCCTGAGGTATTCATGTAAATATACAGTACAAAATCAGTTATGTCTAAAGCAAATGTAAAGATAAACATTAAAGATTAGCATCAAATAGGTCAGAATACATCTCGTGAACCATACAAGTTATCACAGCAGGAGATGATACAGTTCAGACAGCACTCAATAATAATGGCAGAATTAATTATCTGGAAAAATTAATTATGGCGCCACGGTGGTGTAGTGAGTAGCACGTTCTCCTCACAGCAAAAAGGTCGCTGGTTCGAGCCCCGGCTGGGTCAGTTGGCATTTCTGTGTGGAGTTTGCATGTTCTCCCCGTGGTTGTGTGGGTTTCCTCCAGGTGCTCCGGTTTCCCCCACAAGTCCAAAGACGTGTGGTACAGGTGAATTTGTGTAAGCTAAATTGTCAGTAGTGTATGAGTGTGAATGTGTGTGTATGGATGTTTCCCAGAGATGGGTTGTGGCTGGAAGGGCATCCACTGCGTAAAAAATATGCTGGATAAGTTGGCAGTTCATTCCGCTGTGGCGACCCCGGATTAATAAAGGGACTAAGCCGACAAGAAAATGAATGAATGAATGAATGAAAAATTAATTATTCTAAACGCTATGTCTAGTTTCTCATTCATTCATTCATTTTCTTTTCGGCTTAGTCCCTTTTATTAATCAGGGGTCGTCACAGCAGAATGAACCGCCAACTTATGCAGCATATGTTCTATGCAGCGAATGCCCTTCCAGCTGCAACTCATCACTGGGAAACACCCATACACTCCCATTCACACACATGCACTATGGACAATTTAGCTTACCCAATTCACCTATAGCACATATCTTTGGACTGTGGGGGAAACCCACACGAACACGGAAAGAACATGCAAACTTCACACAGAAATGTCAACTGACCTACCTGAGGCTCAAACCAGCGACCTTCTTGCTGTGAGGCAATCATGCTACCTGCACCCCCATGACACCCTAGTTTCTCACATTAATAAATAACATTTTTCCTAACCATCATTTTTGACAATGTAAGCATTTCATGAATTGGCAATTTGCAGGTGCAGTAGGTGATCTCCCAAAATAGCATCTTTGAAAACACAGTCTCTTCCCTGCCGTCCAAAACCACGCCCTTGAAACCACGCGCCTGAAATCACGAACGCACACCTTAAAGATGACAGTAGACAACCCACTAGATCATGTCCTTCTATGTGAAGCTGCTTTGACACAATCTACATTGTAAAAGTGCTATACAAATAAAGATGAATTGAATTAAATTAGCCAGTTAAAAAAAAACTTACAGTACTTTATAATACTACAATTCTGAATGAAAAACTGTATTATTTCTAGCACGTATTCAGTTGTGTAGCAAGCAAAATTTGTCATAATGTGCAGTATTTCATGCATGCAAGGATCGCAGGTCTCACTCTCTCATGCGCTTTGTCCCAAAGCAACTACTATATGCTTAGTGGTTGGCTGACAGGGTGCAGGAATTACACTTATTACTAAGCTATCCTTACATGCTATTTCAGACCGAATATTCAAAGTAGCATAGTAAACGATATAGAGAGTGCATCACAGGTTGTCATTGTACAAAAATGTGAATATAAAACCAAATCACCTCAGTAAAGCAGGCTAGGCGGAATAGCACCTAGTACTTATCCTTGTTTTCTTCTGTTTTCAACTAATTAAAAACCTCCATTATTGATGCTGTAAAACAGGGGTGCTCAACCCTGTTTCTGGAGATCTACCTTCCTACAGAGTTCAGCTCCAACCCTGATCAAACACACATGAACCAATTAATTAGAACCTGAATAGCAATTGATAATTACAGGCAGGTGTGTTTGATATGGGTTGCAACTGAAATCTGTAGGAAGGTAGTTCTCCAGGAACAGGGTTGAGCACCCCTGCTGTAAAAGGTTCCTTATAAATTTGAAAATAGTCAAATCAGAGGAAGTATTTCAGAGGCTGAACAACACTTCTGTGCATATAACCCATTCGTAAAACAACACAATCTGCATAAGCTTTGCATGACTAAAATACTTTTAAAATAGAACATTACCTGTCTAAAAGAAATACTTCATCCATAGTATCATCCTTCATCCAGTTTAAAAGTAACTCAACATTGATTCAGGATTTAAAAAAAAATTGATTCAGCATTTGTTTTTACAATGTTTTTTCAGAATATAAAAATACATATAAATACATTTAGATCATTTACTTTAATCATTACTATTGTAATGTGAAGAGACTTTCAACCAGCATAACAAAAAAAAATTCCAAAGAAAATCACCTATTGCACCTTTAATTCAAGTGTTATTTTAATATGGTCTTAAACTAAAACTTTGATGTATGGTTTATGTAAATCTCCAAAAGAGATTGTAACAAACTGTTAAAACAAATTGACCAAATATTGCCATGAGTGTAACTTTTTTGTTTTGTTTTATTTTTTTTCACACTACAAATTTTTTAGGTCTCGGTGCACTTCCAAATAAAGTATGGAGCAGTTTGACTGAAATATGAATGCAACAGAGCAAAGGCATCTAAATTAACCAAAAACCTGTAAGATAGGCTGGTAAAAACATACCTAGCATTTTCTAGCAGCTACATTGTCTATTACAGTTCAGTACAGAAGATGGAAATGCATATTCTTGCATCAGAGGTTTGTGTGATGGAGGAATTCTTAGACACTACACATTTTTTTTCCCTTTAGGTTCAGGAATAAAAATTACCTGTGTGTGTGCATGTTACTGTAAATGATCCAGGACTAAAGGTATTTTTAGGTCTAGAACAAGAGAACGAGAGTGAAAATGCTTAAATAATGTAAGTTTTTCTTTTTTTATGCTATTAACAAAAACAGGACATTTTGGGTATGAATAGTCCATACAAATACAACATTCATTCATTCATTCATTCATTCATTTTCTTTTTGGCTTAGTCCCTTTATTAATCTGGGGTCGACACAGCGGAAGGAACCGCCAACTTATCTAGCATTTGTTTTACACAGCGGATGCCCTTCCAGCTGCAACCCATCTCTGTGAAACATCCATACATACTCGTTCACACACATACACAATTGACAATTTAGCTCACCCAGATCACCTATACCACATGTCTTTGGACTTGTGGGGAGAAACCAGAGCACCCGGAGGAAACCCACGCGAACATGGGGAGAACATGCAAACTCCACACAGAAATGCCAACTGACCCAGCCGAGGCTCGAACCAGCGTCCTTCTTGCTGTGAGGCGACAGCACTTCCTACTGCGCCACCGTGTCGCCCCAAATTTCTTTCTTCCATGAAGCATGAAGAAAACTTGTTTAGAAATGTGAAATTGTTAAGAAGCTGGCCAAAAAGTTCCCACTGACAATCATTGTATTTTTTGTCAAGTAATTGTGGTCTATTGGAACTGAACGGTTTGTCTACTGACGTTTTCAGTGTTATAAAAGGATTTTTAATTTTATTTGCATAGACAACCCCTACAAGAGGGCTGACACTGTGGCTCAGTGGTTAGCACGGTCACCTGTTGTTGGCGTCTGTTTCCTCCAGGTGCTCTGGTTTCCTCGCAGTCCAAAGACATGCACTATAGGTGTATTGAATAAACTAAATTGGTTGTAGTGTATGTTTGACAGTGAGTGTGCAAGGATGTTTCCCAGTGCAGGGTTGCAGCTGGAAGGGCTGTGTAAAACATATGCTGGATAAGTAAGAGTTTCATTCCGCTTTGGCAACCCCTGATTAATAAAGGGACTAAGTCGAAGGAAAATGAATGAATGAATGAAAGAATTTACCCATACAAGTGTACTTAAAGGACCAGTATGTAGTTTGCCCCGCTAGAGGGCATGCATTCACCACAAACAAAGCAATAGTTTGATGATGCCATGACTGAGTGTGGAATCATGACAGTTACCCTCTTCATTAATTTCTACAGTTCATGGATGAGCTAAAGTATTTGAAATATATTTTCATGGTAGTGTGAAGCTGAGTAAGGGTGAAAGCCATCGAAACAAAACAACTGAAACATTTGAAACAACATTTTTTTATGTTTAATTAAAATATTTGTATTGACATCAGTTTGAGGGCGTACTCACACTATGTACAGTTGCCTTGAACCGGCCGAAGCACGCTTGTCTCCCTTCCCATCTCCCCCGACGGCCAGCACTCACATTACATTCAGGCCTGAGCACGCTTACGGCAACAATGATGCGCTGTTAAAGTGCTCTCGCTCAGCACAGTGGACATTTCTTTTTATCATTATATCATTTTAGTCGTTTGATATGCAGTGACACTCAGTCAAATATTTCGCCAAACAGATCAGCCACTTATGACACTCATAAACAATCAATAAGTCCTTGTGCTGCAGGAATTACAAGGTTTGCTAGCTGTCGTGCAGAGAGGGGTTTGCGTCTTTAATAATCTACGACAGTTTGCGTTCATTAAACAGTAAGAATGATTAATAAGTTCATATGAAACAATCCCCAAAAGTCATGTCTCCTCTTCAGTTTCGGGCTCAGGTGCGCTTTGCACTCACACTACAAGCGCACCGCGCCAAAGCCCAAGTGAACTGCGCTCAGGCACACCTCCAACCAGGCCAGCCAACTGAACCGTGCCTGAGTCCAATTTAGAGCACTCACACTTCTCAAACGATCCGGGAAACGGGCCTCGGCGTGGTTCGGATAGCATAGTGTGAGTACGCCCTAAATTCATTGTGTCAGTACTACTGGCTTTTTTCAATTCATAAGGCTTTGACAAGAAAAAAAAAATGTTATCGGCCACCTCAACCTATGAGAGCCATTCAGACAGTGTGTCACTCACAGGAACGGAAATGTCAATGGCCCCAAGCGCAAACCTCAACAGAGTTTAGAAGCTTATTAAAGCCAAGCAAGCGAGCTTGTATTGGTGTGCATATATTTGTGTGGGAGCACAAACTAAAGTAAACAACTGAGCTGGAGTAATCTAAGGAGGCGGCTGTGTTTAAACAAATCTGAACAACATCATATCATAGTGACAGCTCATATGCAATGGTTTCACACTAGAGAGTGAGCCAGATGCCTTGAGCAGTCTTTGTGTCAGGTTTATGGAGAGCTCCACCTGTTCCCTCCTCTACCCAACATGGCGCTGACATTTTGTGATATTTCAGCCAAATGTCACGAGACAGACTCCGATGAACAAGCGTACGAAATGTCCTGCCGAAAGAGATACGCATGCAGTGGTACTCAAATGAAAGTTCACATTTGATTCGTTGTGCTTGGGCACTGATACGTGACGCCAAAGACTGCGGGAGATAGGGTCGTTATGCTAGCGACATAGGAGAGAAGAGAAAATCTGGCTAATAAGGTCACTCTGTTTGATGCTAGCTGGTTCCCACGACCCTGTGTCAAATATGGGAAGTGCCACAAACTCAAGAAGAGCGGCGTCCTGCGGAACTATGACCGGAATGCTCATAGCTGTTAAACACATCCTGCGGTGGGACGTGATCCCGACCAGGTTGGCGCTGATCACAGCCAGGGTTTCTTTATTTAAACTGCTACATACTGTCTGTGTAATATGAAACAGGCTGGCATATTGAGTAAGAATGAACCAAATGTTGTTTATTTTCACACACTGGGAGCTTATTGTACCACCCAATGTTAAAAAGGAGCCCACCCTTACAAGAAATTACTGCAGTTTTTTTTTTTTGTTTTTTTTTTAAGAATACTGCAGTTTTAGTTAACTTTTTGGACACAAAAAAAGGCATTATTTAAGTATATTGCAATATTACTGCAATACAACTGAAGTACTACAATACAACCAACTGCAGTACATATACTGCAATACAACTGAAGTACTACTAATGTACAAATGCAGTAAAACTACTGCAATTCACCTGAATTACTACTACAGTACAACTGCTGTACAACTACTGCAATAGCAATGAAGTGATACTACTACTATAATGCAATACAACTACTGCAATGGTACTGAAGTACTACAACTATTATAATGCAGTACTGCTACTGCAATACAACTGAAGTACAACTACTGCAATAGCAATGAAGTGATACTACTACTATAATGCAATACAACTACTGCAATGGTACTGAAGTACTACAACTACTATAATGCAGTACTGCTACTGCAATACAACTGAAGTCCTACTACAGTACAACTGCCATACCGCTATTGCAATACATCTCAAGTACTTCTACAGTAAAACTGCAGTACTACTACTTTTCCTGCTCAGTGCACAATGGTTTCCAAATGAGGTTTCAGTACTTCAGTTGTATTTCTGAAGAACTACCACAATATATTATATTGTACTTTTCAGAAATATAGCTAACTACAGAAATACATCTACAATAATGCAATAGATAATAAAACTAGAGGGTACTTTTAATACTTATGTACCCAAGTGCAATAAATTATATAACATATCAGTATATTGCCCCTCTCAGTTTATTTAATGTTATTTGAGCTGTACTGGAGATTTTACTGCTGTTGAAGTTATTGCATTACAGTTCAACTGTGTTTATACCTCATTTTACTGCTACTAATCCACAGTTATCCTTGTATATAGGCTACTGCTATTGTATTGTTTAGTTCACCTCAGTTATTTTTTTATTATTTGTTTTTGCTAATAAACTCTTAAAATTCTAATTTGAAAATTACTTGAATCCAAAAAACATCCTAGAAAAAAGTACGAAATGTTCTTGGAAGATGTTGAAAAACAAACCCCTTAACACAAGTGCAGTACAGTTCTTACCACACCATTGGCATATTAGACTACAGCAGCACAAGTGAAGTAAAGACAGAGTTTACTTGTTTTTATTCCAGTTTACTGCAATATACTGTTGTTGAACTTTATTGTATCGTATTTGAACTGTGTTTATACTTTATTGTATTGCAATTTTGCAATTGTACTTACTGCAGTTATACTATACTCTATACTACTGTTGTACTCCAGTTTTACTTCAGTTTACTGCAGTTATTTTTTGTAAGGACAATTTCTTTGGGGGAACTAAATTAGCACTATTTCAAAGTAGGGTCTAATCAAGCACAATGGGAAGTGCAGTGGCATAGGTTTATTCTTATGTTAAGCATGTCTTATGAAACATTGGCTCAGTATTGTGCAGAGTTACAAAACAAACATTCAGAAAGCTGTAATTTTAGTGGAAGTTATTGTGCATGTTGTCTTTATCAGTCTTGATAATTGTCATACTGTAGATACCTTGTTGCTGTTTCAATGACGTTTACAGTCCATTATCACAAAACCCATGACACAATGACTGTATTTACATGGACATTTTTAAGCTCATTGGCCTTAATAAGCTGATGTGTAATGTCATGTAAATGTGTTACCCAGATTTTTTTTAACTTTTATCTTAAATAAAATTAAAAAAAATGAGACCAGAACAGGTCGTTTTTGCCCACTACTCTGTTTTCACATTGCATGCAAACACAATGTGTCAGTGTTCTAGCAGTCACAATCAGTGTTCTAGCTGTTTATTCATGTGTGCATGCCTGATGTACATGTATGTACATCTCACACACAGAGGTAAGAGTAGAAAACTTCATGGCTACCAAGTGACAGGGCTTCTGGTCCAAGTCTCATCAGAGAATTGAATATTCTGAAATACTTCCATTGGGCGCCACGGTGGCGCGTGAGTAGCACGTTCGCCTCACAGCAAGAAGGTCGCTGGTTCGATCCCCGGTTGGGGCAGGTCCCGGTTGGGCCAGTTGGCATTTCTGTGTGGAGTTTGCATGTTCTCCCCGTGGTTGCGTGGGTTTCCTCCGGGTGCTCCGGTTTCCCCCACAGTCCAAAGACATGCGGTACAGGTGAATTGGGTAAGCTAAATTGTCCGTAGTGTATGTGTGCGAATGAGAATGTTTCCCAGAGATGGGTTGTGGCTGGAAGGGCATCCGCTGCGTAAAACAAATGCCGGATAAGTTGGCGTTTCATTCCGCTGTGGCGACCCCGGATTAATAAAGGGACTAAGCCGAAAAGAAAATGAATGAATGAATGAAATACTTCAATGGTCAGAAATATCAAAACACGCATCTGCAAAAGTACAGGGGGACAAACTTGCAAATCTTCTGGACTCATTTTGTCTTCCATGATTTGACATCGATTCGCAAATGCCTGTCAAGAAATGTATCCGTTTCCCTTTTAATCGATATCCATGAATTCCATCAAGACTACTCGCTGCCAGTCCTACTGCAGACACACATCCAGCTTGAATGGGTACTTCTAGACAGAGGCAGCAGTAATATTTTGTACACCCCCAACAGTTTCTTGTTTTAATAAAGCACAAAATTGTGTCATCGAGTCAAGCTGTTGCAGTAAAGAAGGGATAAACTAGGGCTGGCTATCAACTCATAATTTTTGTTATGATAGTGATACTTTCAATATCTTGAATGAATTCAATATCAGTCCTGGTCGATACTTTTTTCATTACCAATTAAATATTATAGAATATGTTGTAATAAGATTAAAACAAGATTGTTGAGTTTTTGTAGAGTCAAACTTAAAAACACAAAGAAGATTTTGCTCACACAATTTTTGTTTGCTTGTACTGTATAGATCGGTTAATCTCTCATGTAAGCAACACCTTGTGTGCTAGCATCAGTGATAGATCAATACACGTTTGTGCCATAGATTTGCCTTCATACAAACTTTGTTTACTGACACTGACAAAATTTATCCTATTGAGGTATCAGAATTTTGGTATTTTTCAATGCACAATAGTATCAAAGAAATTTGCTCGGTACCTAAAAAGTATCAACCTTGATACCCAGCCCTGATGATAACATACAACAGCAACAGCACAGCTTCTCACAAATTTCCCACAAACATTTTTTGTCAATACAGTTTTCTGTGGGGCCAGTTTACTGTTTTACATGTAAACACTTGAAAACCAGTTTCTAAAATAATCAGATTTTTTATAGTTCTTGTTTTGTGCATGCAAATGCAGCTTTAATCATAAAGTACTCAATTTTGTTGAATACAACACTTGTTTCTGTCATGGTAGTTTACATTATTTCAACATTCCCTCTATTGGTTCTCATGCAACAATAACTGATTGATTTTGAAATATAAACTTGATCGTGGCACATATATTTTTTAAAGTGGCACCCCTCGAATGTAGCCTGCTGAATTAGGTGAAGTTTATTTATAAAATAATTTCGAGAGGAGCTTGTGATTATGATTTAACGCAGCTGGTCCCGTTTAACTAATCCATGATCCACCAATCAGATGATTCCTAACCCACTATAAATAACCAGAGTTTCTTACCACAGTTATCTTTGCATTGAAGAATCCCCCCTTCCACTCCTACTTCTCCACTTTTCCTCCATTGGGTGGCACGTCGACCCAGTGGTAAGCACTGTTACTTCACAACAAGAATGTCACAGGTCACATGCCAGCTGTTTACATGTTTTTCCACCAGGTTCTCCGGTTTCCTCCCATAGTTCATAACACATATCATAAATGAATTAATCAATCTAAATTAACACTATACTCAAACTTTTTACCAGCAGCATATAACAGATTAAACCACCTGTGACCTACCTACCTGTGACCTAAGACCTACCTGTGCTCAAACTCCCCTCTCACCCTGCAAACGGGAGGGAGCCCCGGGCTCAAGGATTTTATGTGCTCAGGGCTCTCTCTCGGGACAGCATGACAAACTCGCTTTACAATCAATCATCAGCTAAGTGTGAACTCTTGAAATTCAAATTATATTTTTAATGGCCATGAAGTAAAATCACCTTCAAATGTACTATCTAATCATACAATGTCCAATTTCGGTTCACTATAAGCTTGTCCACCAACCAGAAAATACCAACCTAGCATACTCATGCAGGTCTAAAAAAGTCATTTCACCATTTGTTTAGTGAATTCGCCCCGCTTACATTCTCATCTTTTTCAAGTCAACTTATAAAAGCAGTCAAAGATAATTCTGGCTTTCATTACTGTCTCTCTTAAGGTTCAAAAAGACTTTGAGAACTTTGAAAGGCGCTGCAGAAAAAGCCTTCTTGAAGCGAACACCTCTCTTCACATCTCTGCTTCTTTTTAATTTGTAGTGTGTCTGCTTCAAAAAGCAATCCAATTATGAAGCGTTTGATGAGTTTAATGACAGTTAATTTTGTCAGGCCAGTCCTCAAAGGCCTGGTTATGAGAGATGGACTTTAAAGGGATTTCAAGTGTATGAAAAGCCTAGAGGATGTCAGTTTTGATCCAGCAGACCAGGGAGAATGGATCCCAACACAGGCAGGTAAGTTCTGGTTGAGTTAATGTTCTGGTTTGGATTAGCGCTGTAGTATAATTAAAAGTATTTACAATCTGTATGCTGTCAGTATTCGTCTGGTCTCCACCATCTGTACTGACTCCTGGGACATTAATGGCAATGTCTAGGTGACATTTTAAGGCTGAATTGCTGAATGTGAAAATACTTTGAGAGGTGGAAAAGTGTTCATGCTGAATTATTTGTTTTAGCTTTTGTTCTAAAATCTTCCTTTTATAAAGATGTTTTAAATCTGAGGGTACATTTACATGACAACAATTTAATAAAAATAGAAATGTTTTTTGTTTGAAAAAAAAAATCACTTTTTGTAATTTACATAAATGATTTTGGTATGTTTTATTTTAAGAACTTGCCCTTTAAAACCTTTTTTTCAAGGCTGCTAGGCTTGTGTTTAAACCAACAGCCATTAAAAATACACTTTTTAAGTCATGTAAATGCCCCTAAATAAGTGAATAGCTCTTGTTTCCTAATTTGCAAGCCACTTTGAATAAAAGCATCTGCTAAAAATAGAAATGCAAACTCATTTTTTATGCAGAGTACTTCATTTAAAATGCTTTTTGTACCGAAACTTGCAGTAACAGTAGCAAGACTATACAGAAGGTGAGCATGTCCAAAAACAGTACAAAAACATTGACTTCTGTAACATTAATGTAGATCATTTTGTAAACATGCATTTCAGAAACATTTTAAAGACAGGTGTATGTTAATATATCTGCTATAGCTTGTTCTAGACAGTGCAATAAACTCAAATACAAATATGTCAGCAGTAAAAAAATAATAAAAGCTTAATTTGCCGAAGTGTAAACAGGCATGGTGCTTTCAAAACAAAAAATATCATTGACGATAAGGGAAAATATAATGCAAAAAGATTTATTACATGGTATTTTCTTATGTTAAACAATTATATTTTGTTTAATATATGTATGTATGTTTATATATGTATATGTATATATATATATACAAATACATTGTATATTTATACATATATTTGTTCAAGTATTGGGACATATATTTAAATTCCATAAGGGTTGGTGGGTGTTACTTTAAATTAGAGATACACAGAATTTTTGGGTGCTGAAATTATAGTCTGGAAATGAAATTTTCTATCAAAAGAGAAAAAATGGCAGAAAATATAAGTTGCCACACAAAACCATACACATTTACATGAATTGTAATGTAGAATTGTTGCATAGTCAACCTCTATATTGATTTAGAGAGTTTAAATATGCTGAAATTAGTGTACAGACTGCCCTACTGTATATCAGCATGATAAATTTAATAACTTCCCACAAATGTTTCCATGGTTTGTCGGACTTAATGGCAGAAAAAGATTTGTGAGATTTTGTCAAGTACACTTGAAGAGTTTGGATTTGATCACTTAAATTGTGCATATTGTAATAATTGCAGCTTTGCATTTTCTTGGTTACACTTTGTATAATACCTTTCTCTTGGCCAGTCCTTTCCAGATAATTTGCCTTCAGAGAGTAGTTTTTCCACATGTCTTTTTAAGCATCTACAGCTTGACAAACATACTGTTATTTGGACCCAAAAATAAAGTAAGAAACTCTGAGACAAAGCAACGCCAGCCATATATGAAATAGAGAAATGGCACTGGTTATCTTTGACTTTTCCCTCTGTACTTTTCCTGCAATTAGCACCATGCACTGCAAAACCCCTCTGCGTAGCCTCACTGTCCTGAAATATCCTCCCAGCTTTTTAGACCTTTACAATCTTCTGTTCTGCCTCAGTGTGGGGCGAAGATGATGACGATGATGACATTATCCAAGCTTTATTCCCTCTAAACGACTGCTGCTCTGCACTTGCTCTACAATCAGGTAAGGACACAATCTTCTGAATGTCACATGCATCATCTCAAAACAGATTGTCAGGCCATGAGTTTCCACAGGCACTTGCAGTCGCATGCAGTGACAGACAGTTGCCTTGCACAACATCTAGAGGAAGGGAAAGACAAAGATTAGACGCTTATGTTATACGACATCTCTGTATATACAATAATTCAAGTGTTTTAGCTATAGTGTAATGCTATAAGGCAGGGCTATTCAATTAGCTTGTCATGGGGCCAGTTCATGAAAAGCATCCCAAACGAAGGGCTGGAGAGGTATGACTTGCAATGTGAATGAGGACCCAACTGCATATGTTGCGTTTTTGCTCCTTAAGACACCCACGTTGGCTTTTTCTACATTAAAATGTTAATATTTTGTATTTTGAAACTACATAATATCAGTATTATGTATAATAGCATTGTACAAAGCATTATTCAGTATAATAATGCAGTATAATAGCATTGTACAATGTGGCTTTTTTAACAAACATTCAAATGTTTGAAATTGTATTTCAAAGCACGACAAAAGCAGTGCATTGCTTAAGTAGGCTTCTTCTACATTCAAACACATTCAAATGTTGTGTTTTGAACTGCATAACAATTAAGGATGCAACAGTTATAGATGTTGGTTGTACGATTATAGTCTGAAGAATAATCATGGTTTTACGGTTATCTCGTCTAATGTAAATTTAAGCTTTATATTATGTAGGTCTAAGTATTTAGATTAACTGTTGTTATCATCTGCGTTCATACATACATAATCAGTTTAATAAAAATTCGTCTTACATATCTTTTGTTTACATTGCACTGAAAGCCGCGCGCAACCTCACCGCTACAGCGTGAGATGTTTTTTACTGCGTGAGCCCGGAAAGCCACAAGCGCATTGCTCCACTTGCGTGCACATTTTGGCATATATTTCACATTAGAAATAACAAACTTGCGCTTGGAAAGGACGTAATATTGGAATGGCCCGCCGCTTTAGTCAATTCAGTGTGTGTGCATGCATAGGCCTCGGTGTACAAGCTCAGAACTTTAAACTGGCGCACAGGTGGCATAATTTTGTTAAGTTGCAGCAGTTTCGTTCCATGCAACCGAATCGTGGCATTGACAAGCATTTACGATTAATTAACGGTGACGAATTAAAGCGCAGTTAATAGTGAAATCGGCGAATTGTTGCATCCCTAACAATGATATCAGTGCATTATACAAAAGGCCTTTTCTACAAACACATCCAAATGTTTTCGGCTCCCCGCTCCACTCACTTAATGTTGGTTGACTCACGCTCTGTGCAGCCTTCAACTGCAGACGCAGACGCATGTCACTTCATAACTATAACGGCTGTTTTTTCACTGAACTAAATTTATTTCTGATGTCTTGGTCACACTAATTGAAGGGCCAGAACAAATTGCCTTGGGGGCTGCGTTTGGCCCGTGGGCCGCCAATTGAAAATTCCCTGTTATAAGGCTTCAAATTTAAAGAGCCCATATTATGGATTTTTGAAAATGACCTTCCATGCAGTGTGTTACACAGCTCTAAGTAAAGTGAAATGTCCAGCTAAGGCTTAAATCTGAAAGTGCAAAGTGTTTAAAACGATTGATTCATATATAAAAGAGTTGACTCATTGTTGTTTAAATGAATCGTTATTAGAACGAGTCTTTAGCCGTTTCGGCTTGACGTCAACGCGAAACATAATAGTTGCGCGCGCAGACCCCGGTAAAATTTGAACTGCCCGGCCCCGCCCACAGACAGGAAGGAAAAGTGGAAGACAACAAGCACTGTATCGCAGTAAGTGTTGTAGCATAACCAGCGGGACAGCAGTGACGTGTGATCTGAGTAATATCTAAGTAAATCTTTATACTGTTTGATGGCAGTATAAAGATTTAGAGAGAACTTATTGACAGCTTGTAGTATTGACAGTATGTAGTATTGGTTTTCGCGTTTTGCTCTTTGTAGACGGTCCCTAAGGACCGGTCTCTCTGCCGCCGGCACAGATGAGTTTAATATGATGCGTCCAGCGCGTAGGAAAGCTCATTTTTAGGAAAATAAGGTTGTAGGTGATTGTATACATTGCGACGGTTGAAAAGAGGTGCTATTTGTGTAGGAACAATGTTTCGGTCATGAGTTATTGATCCGGAAAACACGACTGCTGCTAACTTTTCTAAACTCATCGGCATTCCGGTTAAATCATGACCCGCGGACGCTGTGCTCTGAAGTGCGAGGGAAAAGCTGTGTTATTTTCCCTACCTGGAAATCTCTTTTTCCTACCTGGAGTGGTTGAGGTTTTTTTCGTAAAATACCTGAGAATTACATCCTCAACATGGTGCTGTGTTCGCGTCATCTCTCTGAAGAGAGCTACACAAATCTACACGCTTACGACGCGGGATTTGTTGCACGGTTGTTGTTAAAGGATGGATCAATACCCAGTTTATTTGGACCTGCGTGTTCTTCCAGTCTTGTTGACCGTAACAAGGTAAATATGGATGTAGTTGTCTGTATTGTGTTTGCTCCGTGCAGCATGTAGCGGTAGCCATTTAGCTTACTGCCGAATGTAACTATTTGTTGGCTTACAATAGTCCATGAAGTGTTAATTATTACTGAATGTTTGTTGTTATGATGAAGAATATAGCAATACGCTGTTGTACAAAAGCAGTGATTTGTTTTCAATATGTTCTGGCATCGGGCTGCTGACGCGGACGTGACGTGGTGACGTGACGTGGTAGCGTCACGGAAAGGAGGTGCTTGGGGGGAAAAGACTCGCTCAGACGATTCATATGGGAGTCGGTGGGAAAATGAAGTAAAAATAAATAGATATTACAAGACATCGAAAGTGTTTTTTAACCTTGCATACATATCATCCTGTTGTTTGGGACTTCAAAAAGTGAAATTTAACCGTTCTCAACCCACCATATGGGCTCTTTAAAGAAATATTAATAAATGAAATGTACAAGCATGCTACAAGCCTAATTACCCCTCGCCTGTTTAATCTACGGCCACCAGATTTCAATCAAATAGAGCATATTTGGGATGTGGTGGAATAGGAGATTCGCATTATGGATGTGCAGCCGACAAATCTGCAGCAACTGCGTGATGCTATCATGTCAATATGGACCAAAATCTCTGAGGATTATTTCCATTACCTTGATGAATCTATGCCACGAGGGATTAAGGAGGTTCTGAAGGCAAAAAGGGGTCCAACCTTTTACTAGTCAGGTTTACCTAATAAAGTGGCCGGGAAGTGTATATGGCATCATTATATGCATTATAATAACAAAATAATTTTGACGAAGTAGCTGAGAGATACATTTATTATTAATATATTTCTATTCTTTAACAGAACACATCATCTCATTAAAATGCATTAGCTCATCCAATATTTGATAGCTGTGTATTTTGGTGCTCATTAGCATTTTGGATAATTATCTTAGTAACATGGATGAGCTATAAATGTTAGTGCATCTCATATGGTTCACCTTAAGTTGGTATTTATGTAGATGGAAGCCTGTGTAGGCAGCAGACAGTAAGGGATCGCAAGGTTATGAAACATGCCTGATTTGAAGTGAATACCAATTTACAAACTAGAGGGACCTTATAAATAACGTATAAATATGTAAGGAATAAGACAGCTTTGAAATAAGAGAATATATATAAAAGATGTAACTGATCCTCTGATAGATGAATGACTTTCTGGAACATTCACTGAGAGATCTGCGTACTGAACTAGACGAATCCTTGATAGGTTTCAGCAAATATTTTCATCTGAAAGTGAAAAACAGTACGAGCGTGTAAAACTCCCCAAGCAGAAGCCACCAGATGCCTAGCACTTCCTGACAAATTAACTCCCTTTATGCAAACAACACATAAATATGATTTGAAATGCAACAGTTAAAAATGTTAATGAAGAGACTTCTTCTACCAAGTATGATTTCTGAGCCTGCAGAGAATTTAAAACACGCTGACAGTTTTGCACTGCTTAAAATATAAACATGCCATTTGCTATATCAGCCTTAAGCAGCAGAGATGCTAAAAAGATGTTATTTGATTTATATATCTTTGGGAGTGTTTACGCCACAACAAGTTCTTCCACAGAGTTTTTGAAAAGCTTGTGACACAGACGACAATGCAATAATATTGTGTTCAACCCAGATCACATGGATCGGCCAAAAAATAAATAAATAAAAGGCTTCGTTGTGCATGCCAGGCCAGTAGATAGCGATGTTTTTAAAGAAACATTATGCACATGTTGAAATGCTGTCCTGCGGTCCACCATTGTTGTTTTGATTGCCAGGTACTCGTGCATACCTATAGATTGAACATGTAATACATAGACTCACTCACTATACTTCAGCTTAATCCCTGCCCACATAGCAAAATATCTCTGGCCCACACAATCAGCCTTTGCGTGGCCCACATGCTGCAGTGAATTACGGTACATGACTGGACCAAGTCTAGCCTGCAGACAAGGGCCAAACATGGACCATATCTGGGCCAAGACTCAGCCAAAATAATCACCCATAAATGGGCCTGACCTGGGCCAGATATGTTGGTGTTTCACTACTGCAAGGGAATCGATAAACCCATGAATCATTGCGCTTTAGGCGTACTATGGCAATGCTTTTTCTCAAAGTGACCTGATTGGTAGAATTTATTTTCTTTACTTAAAAATAATAAAAATGTTTTTTAAATGTGTGTCAAGACTGACCAAACTGACATGGCCCACATATCAATTACTAACATCTGGGCCAAATACTACATTTGACATCTGGCCCAAATATTGTGTGCCACCTTAAAGACGGTGCCACCTCTGCCAAACCAGGGCCATGTTTGGCCCACATGCTGTATGCGAGTGCCAGATGAATGCCTACTCTACCAGATTTATGCCAAATCTGGGCCAGAATTCTTAGCTACTAGGGTGATTTAATAGCAGACAGCAGAATCTGATTTAATCCCTGATTTGATAGCAGTCACCACAGCATAATGAACCACCAATTACTCTGGCATATGTTTTTATGCAACAATGCCCTTCCAGTCACAATCCAGCTCTGGCAAACACTCTTACGCTATGGTAGTGATGTTAAATTTGGATCATTTTACCGACTAGGACCTTTGAGTCTTGTTCATCAATTCAATTCATCTTTATTTGTATAGCGCTTTTACAATGTAGATTGTGTCAAAGCCGCTTCTCATGGATTATAATAAATTGAAACAGTGTCAGTCCAGTTTTCAGTGTTGAAGTTCAGTTTAGTTCAGTTCAGTGTGGTTTAATATTCACTACTGAGAGTCCAAACACTGAAGAGTAATACATCGATGCACAGCCCTACAAGTCCCGAACCATGCAAGCCAGTGGCGACAGCGGCGGGGAAAAAACTTCACCAATTGGCGAAAGTGAAGGATTGAAAAACCTTGAGAGATACCAGGCTCAGTTGGGCACGACCATTTCTCCTATGGCCAAACGTCTTGTGCAGAGCTGCAGTCTAAGCGCCGGAGGCTGGAGAATGCTGGACGTCCATCGTGGAGAAGTTGCAGGTGAGAAGGGTCACCGGCTGGGGAATAGGCTGGCCCTTCAGGGGCAATGCGAGGACTCGTCTGTCACTGAGGTCTTACAGGGATCAGTCTCATGCTCTCCACTCCTCCATGAACATGGTGGTCAAGATGATAGAATCTTTTATGGTGCCTTCAACTTTATGCAAATGAAGAACGACTTTCTTGAGCGACAGCCAAGCACCAGTAGAGCTCACATGATCCTTTCTCAGCTCGCTCCGAGGCCAGCTGTACCTACACAGACCTAAGTTTGAAGCAGGTGGCCACCCAGAGCGACAGGCAGCTACAAAGCTGCTAGTCTGAATGAGGCATTATTATTATAAAGTGTCCTATTTTGATCCTATGCTAAGCTAAAGATGCATTTTAGTACTGTTTTAGCATTTAAAAATCTCATAAATCATCCTAAAATAATGCATTATGTATGCAATAGTTTAATTAACTGGTAAAAAATCAACAAAATAAAGTTGAATTCAGCTAAATGCATTATTTATGTTTTTTTTCTTCATTATTTCTGTAGATATACCAATATATTGCTGTAGTAAATAATTTTTACCAAAATAATTGTGTATTGAAAATCTCAAATCATGCTCAGAAAGTCATGTTACAATAAATGTATGTCATAAAATAAATATAGGGTGACCCTGCTTTTTTTCTTTCTTGGCATTTGCTACACCACATTTGTAAAGCGATATATTAGTTTAAGGTATATATACCCGCATTTTATGTGTTTGGACTCTCCCCAGAATGCCATGAATAAATATGAGCCCATTAATGCGTTTTAAAGTCGCTGCTTTGCACGCATACACTCTTGTCATTACTATGCAAATGAATCTGGCCCTAGTTGGTAAACAGAAAGCCAGTAAGGAGAGGTGCGAAACAGGAGGAAATGAAATCCGGTAGTTACAGAGCTGTGTACTAACAACATTTAGCATGCCTGGACTTATCTGTCGCGTTTACATTCCCAGACTCGACTGTAGAAAAACGACTCTGCCATCACGGAGGCTGCTTGCGTTCGCTCAGAGTTTTTGGCAGAAATTGCTGTGTACGGCATTGGTGATTATAATGAACTGTAAGGCTAATGATGGTTCACCCGCAGGTTGATGGAAAATTGTAACAGCGTGATTATTCAGACTGCGAATGAATGTTTTTGCTTCACGGCTCTGCAGTTTTAATGCAAGTTTAACTTATATTCGCAGCTGACTGAACGTCAATCAGAATCGAGTCTTTTTAGATGGCTGAGAGATTTTAATTAGATCTTCAGGAGCAGAGGTGATAAACTGATCGATGATAACGCTACCTCTGGGCTTATCTAAGTGTGTTTCAAGCACAATCTTCTGTCACTCTGGAAGAAACTGACATTTTATACATACCTGAACTACTGTTACCAATTTCCAGGTTAGGGATTGGAATCGGGTTGAAGTTGTGCAGTTCATCAGTATAAAAATACTTGCTCTGTGATTGTAAGGTGCAGCTTTATCAACAGCTTAGAGGATGTGAAGCGTCGCAGTGAAGCATCAGCTTTGTACTTGTGAAATGGATTTTTGCATTTCTGCAGAAGTGTGAGCGCGTTCGCATGTGTGTGTGCCAAAATGTGATATCAGTGTGATACGTTTACAGCTGTAAATCAGTTTTATTCCATTTTCTGTCGATTTCTGTGTTTCACTGAAGAAAGGTGCATTCTGATTAGAAGTGACATGAGGGTGAGGAAGGGATGACAGACGTTTCATTTTTCACCAATTTAAGACTGAAATATCATGAATTAATCATAATTTTCTTTCCCAATGTTCAATATATTAAAGGGATCTCATGAATATTCATTCGTATGTATTCTGCGTAGTGTGGTTCGAGCCCTACTAACAATTGCAGGTTGCAATATTCTGGAAGTTTTTCTTCACGGAAATAGAACACTTTTTTTGTATGTTATTCTAATGTTAGTCTAATGTTCCCTGAATATTAATTAAACATCTTTTGTCCAATATCCAATTGCCTTGCTTTTTATCAATACCATCCAGCACTCCCAAAATCCTATGTAAGTGGGTGGACTTTAATAATCATCATTTTATTTTATTTTATTTTATTTTATTTTATTTTATTTTATTTTATTTTATTTTATTTTATTTTATTTTATTTTATTCATTTTTCTTTTCGCTTAGTCCCTTTATTAATCCGGGGTCGCCAGTGCGGAATGAACCGCCAATTTATCCAGCATTTGTTTTACGCAGTGGATGCCCTTCCAGCTGCAACCCATCTCTGGGAAACATCCATGCATTCTCATTCATACACATACACTACAGACAATTTAGCCTACCCAATTCACCTGTACCGCATATCTTTGGACTGTGGGGGAAACTGGAGCACCCGGAGGAAACCCACGCAACCACGGGGAGAACATGCAAACTCCACATAGAAATGCCAACTGACCCAGCCGAGGCTCAAACCAGCGACCTTCTTGCTGTGAGCCGACAGCACTACCTGCTGCGCCACCGTGTCGTCGGTTTTGTTTTATTTTTTTTATTTTATTTCTTGTATTTTTTTATTATGTGCAAATCTTTAAGTTTTTTTAATTTATGTTCTATGTTTCATAAGTAAAACTACTTTATCCAATTTTAATATATTTAATTAAGCTTATCATCAGTTATAAAAATATATAATTTTGCACATCTTTATGGCAATGTCAGATATTGTGTCAACAAAATTTAAATAGAGATTTTAGGATAGAAGGGTCTGAGCTTTTCTGAAGCATATAATATTGTAAGAGTAAGAGTCTTGTGGGCTAATGTGAGGACTGAAGTTTATAAAAACGACCTGAAGGGACACAATTCTACAATTTTGTGAAGGATTAATTTCAAAAGGGACCCAGATTTTACATTTGATTAGAAGCAAATAATGACTTCAACACAAACACAATCTGTTTTTAAAATGTTAAAAAAAGACACAATTACAAACAATTACGTTATCCAGGGCTTTAGTTTGGAGATATCCTGAACGTTGTGTGCAAGAGGCTACCTCCAACAGGGAATAGCATTGTCATAAATGTGTATATCTAGGCTGCAACAATATTTATGTAGGAAACGTTTCAACTTTACATCCACATGATTGTCCACACCCAATGTTTTCCAGAAGAAGTTGCCCAGAGCATCGCAATCCCTCCTATGGCATTACAGCCATCTGCCTTATGCTGTTGATCATCTGCAAGCTGCCAAAGCAGTGCAGACTTGCAAAGGCATGGATTCTACCCCTGAAGGTGTCCTGGGGTTACTGGCACCAAGATGTTAGCAGCAGATCCTTGAAGAACACACCACCTTATTGTTCAAACCATTCCTGAACATTGTGTTCAGTGTTGCAGGTTGTATTGCCAGGGCACTTCTACCAGAGAACACCACTGGCAATGTAAATAGCATGTGTCAAATTTTTGTTCACATGAATGGCCAGATTTAAAGTTCAAAGACCAATAAAGCATTCCCAAGAGCATCACACTCCCCAGTTTGACTTGGTGTTGTCCTACCATGCACAATGGTTCTGTAACTACATGTCCACCTGTGTGATGTACAGAAAAATGGGACTCATTGGATTAAGTGTTTCAATTCTCAAAAGTCCTGTTTCATGCTCATTGTATTGTTGGTGCATTCAGAGGTTTTTATATGCATTCTGTTTGACCTATCCAGTCTAATATACTGTGACACTCATCATAATCATCAAACCATTAAACACTCAAGCATCATCAAAATATTGTGTAACTTGTGCTACAAAATTTTGCCTTGGACAAAATAGGATATCTTTGCCCACATGTACTGATGGACTTTGGGTACTCAACACCCTGTCACTGGTTTGTGCTCACTCTTCAGACCACCATTGGTATATTCTTACTATTGCTGACTAGGAGCAACACACAAGCTTTCCCTTTTCAGACATACCCTGATCCAGTCACCTTGCCGTAACAACTTCTACCTTGTCAGATTCATTCAGGTAGTAATTTCTCCTGCATCCAAAACATATATTGTGTACCAAGAACTTTAAGAGGTCATAAACAGCCTTATTATTTAGCACTGCCCTAATGTCTAAGCTCTAAGGTCCACTTATAGTGTTATCAGTACTTTTACATCAAAACATTATCATTTAGAAGTAGCAGGCTATTTTCTGTGCTGTTTTGACACCATTCATTGGAAAACACCATTTCGGCAGAATGTAGATTGGGTGTATTGACATAGGCTTGTTGCCTCGCTGCCCTATGTATTAGGTAGTGACTCTATAGAGGTAACGTTTGTGCATGAAGGTACCTTGTAAAATAGATTTCAGACAGACTTCTAAGAAAGCATAAAGATTTAATCATGTACAACGAAATAGAGAGAGCTTTGGTGATGATAACTAAGGCAATATTTGCTTGCTACAATACCAACTTCTTGCTAGAAATGCAATCAAGACTGGAAAACATAGGTTAGAAATGTACATTTAGAAATTAAATGATTCCCGGGCAGTGATTTTAGGTGCCATGTTTATTTTTGTTTTTAGCTCAACTGTCAGAAATGGAACGCACAGGATTGTTGGATATTGCAGGCAATGGACACATTTTTGCTGCCTTCGAAATTCACCAGAAGAAGGTATCTCCAGAGACAGCAGAATTTGAATTCAGACATGCCTTTATGCCTTATTGTCTTGGAATGCTGCATTCGAAGGCAACGGATGCCCTTCCGGCTGCAACCCATCTCTGGGAAACATCCATACACACTCATTCACACACATACAATACGGACGATTTAGCCTACTCAATTCACCTATACCACATGTCTTTGAACTAGAGAGGGAAACCGGAGCACTTGGAGGAAACCCACACGACCACGGGAAGAACATGCAAACTCCACACAGAAATGCCAACTGACCCAGCCGAGGCTCGAACCAGTGACCTTCTTGCTGTGAGGCGATCGTGCTACCTACTACACAACTGTGGCACCCCAATCAGAACATTCAGATGCATTTACATCTGCGCTGTTTATAAAATCAAAAGCCTTTGGATATTTTTCCATACACATTTATCTGCAAGATGTTAGTCAGATAAAGTTTCTATGTTCCTTCTTATTGCCAACTGTTAAAAAAGATAGATAAAATGCTTATGATAAACCGCTGTTAGTTTACCTTGAAGCTCTGCATCAGTTGCTTGACGCGTGTGCACATGAAGTGTGTAATGCCACACCAGCAGATGGAGCCATCGTCCGACTACTGACTCAGCTCCGCTCCCTCTGCGCTCACTTCCTGTTTGTGCAGTATTTCAGTGAGAGCTCAGGCCATGCCTCCTTGCGAAGTATTGCCAGTTTACCTGCCTCACTAAGCGTTGTTCCAATTGACTTTCATGACTGCTATTCTGTGTATGACCCTGCCTGCCTTGATCACGTACGTTCTCCGTCTTTGCCCTCTTGATCTGTTTTGGACTGATTGTTGTTATACTGAACTTCTGCCTGCACTATCACTACGTCTTCTGGATTTGCCCCTGTGTATGTTGATTGGTTTGGACTGCTTTCCTGTTGCCGACTATTTGCCTGTTAACTCGTTGATGTCTTTGTCTCATCTCTTTAATAAACTTCCGCTTATGGATTTTAACAAAGCCTCAGCCTCCTTGTCACAGAGGGCTCCGGTGAGTGCCAGCCCACTCACATACAGTATATACGACATGCGTAAGTATTCCTCCTTATGTTTTCATCAAAGTTGTTTACAAATCTTATCCATCCACAGAATTTGTAATGTCGTCAAATGTGCAAACATTTAGCAGTCGCTAGCGCTTCTGCCTTTGTATGTCTCTGGGACAAAGCAGCTGCATGAATGCTAAAGCTTTAAATAAAAGTGAAATCATCAACAAAAGCAAGACTCCTATGTTTCTATCCTCGGTATTTTCTCACTGCACAGCGTCGACGTAGACCTGCATGTGCAAATAAGTGGGTGGAGCTAAACAAGCAGTGATGTAGAAGAGGGTGGTGATTATGCGTTTGTGTTTATTTCTATAGCGCTTTTACAGTGTCGATTGTGTCAAAGCAGCTTAACATAGAAGTTCTAGTAAATTGAAAATGCCAGTCCAGTTTTCAGTTAAAGTTCAGTTTAGTTCAGATCAGTGTGATTTAATTTTCACTGCTGCCAAACGCTGAGCAAATCCATCAATGAAATCCATCACATGCAGGTGTTCAGGCTGGCCCACGGAATCAATGCTAAGACTCGTCTGTCACTGGTGTCTTTCGGGAATCAGTCTCATGCTCTCTACTCCTCCATGACTACCATGGCAGCTGCATACGGCCTGGTCCAGGATTATGGATACCTTATCATCATTTCTTTACAGGTCTTGGATCACATCAATGGTGCTGCACAATCTCTAGAGGTCTCAGGATGAGTATCCCCAGGTGGAAATAGTGAATAAAGAAAATAATTAGCATAGCTGCTGTTCATAGTGTATTTAAACAAGAAATACAAGTGCTGGAAATTAAAATAGTAGTATATAAACAAACATAGAAACAAGCATGTAAAGCGTATGAGTATTATTAACTAAATGTCTGGTGCATTATTGTTTGTAGAGGTTTAGCCACACTATTACTAAAGCGGCTCATTCCTGAACCTGTTGTTTTGGCAGATTGGCTTGGTTGTACAAGCTATTTTAAGGATATCAAGAAGTTTTGAGTTGTAAAACTTACAGGATGGTTTGTATAATACTGTGACAGCTGATATGTCAAAGGCAATTTAGATTTTTCAGTTTGTGACGTCATTGTTGGGAGTTGATCAACAATATTTGCTTCACCGGCAACTGGTTACAATGATTTGGTCCATCTGGATATATTAAATTCAGTATGACAGCACTCTTGCTTGAGTAAAAAAAAAATAAAAGTGACCGTGTTATTCAATGTCTCCTCATGTTTTCCAGTTGGAAAGGTGACTTTTCCTGCTGCTATGATCCTTTAATGCAATATTTTCTGTCCTGCTGTGCCGCCTTCATTCTCCGGAGCTTACTGACCCACTGAGGTCACACTGATGAACCATCTGGGTCTGAAACACATCTACACACACACACTCAAGGGGTATTAAGCAGAAATACTCATGCCATTGACTCCTTCAGTCACCCGTGCTCTGCTGATCTCAGTACAGAGGAGCTACTTTTCTGCTCTCTACCATTTCTTATTCGAGAGTAAAGGAGGCTATTAGTTTTGGATGTGGACTCGATTCAATCTGACAGGCCATGAACAGTGCGTTTTTTTTTTCTCACACATTTGTACTGGTTGCTGGGATATAGGCTTTTATGAAATGCTACTGTACGTCTCTCTGCTCATACTCACCCGCATACTATCACACTGCAATATGAGGAGTTATTTGCATATTATTGCATGTTTTGCCAATATCAATATCAATCATTTCTGACAAAAGCAGGATTTTGATCATTACTTATCTGAATATTATAATTACTTATATTGATAATGATTGTTGATTGTGCATTGTGAAATTTGAAATCAATTACATATTTAATTAAAATTTGTTTCAGCTATTGACTCATTCAACACAATCTGATTAACTGTAACTTTACTACTGTATATATATTTACCTTCTGTGTAATCTCAAAGGTCACGTTTTAGATACAAATATCAAATAATATAGACGGCAAACTTTCGATTAATATATTTTACTTATATGCAAATGTAATGAATAGTCATCATATTCAGCATGGAAGTTTGGTTTTGCCACAGGATAAAGACAATTCTGATGTTTTCTTCTCAAAACTGCAAGTTTACATCTAAAAATTGTAAGTTTATGCTTCAAAAATCTGAGAAAAAAGCAAAAATAATGCAATATCAAGTAAAAACTACTATAAATAAAGTCAGAAATTTGAGATATGAATACAGAATTGTAAGACTTGAATTGACAAGACAGGAATTGCAAGATATACATTAACTGACTTTTATTTTATCCCATGGCAGTAACAGGTTTCCATAAACCATTCATTAAGTGGGGTTTATTCATAAACTAAATTTCGAGAGCATCACTTGCTTAATTATTATTGAACACAGTTGGTACCACATCAGCTCTACATACTGCACCAATCAGTCGAATCCTGACACACTATAAATTACCAGAGTTTTCTACTCCGGTCATCTTCGTCTTGAAGAATCCCCCCTTCCACCCCAACTCCTCCCCTTCTCTGATAGGGCGGCACGGTGGCCCAGTGGATAGCACTGTTGCCTCAAAGCAAGAACGCCGCTGGTTCGGCCTCTCCCCGAGCCAGTCGGCATTTCTGTGTGGAGTTTGCATGTTCTCCCCGTGTTTGCGTGGGTTTTCCCCGGGTTCTCCGGTTTCCTCCCACCGTCCAAAAAACATACAACATAAGTAAATCGACTACTTTAAATAGCATCTTAAGACAACTCTAGTCATACCTCAGCACGTTCACAAGCGGGAAGAGTTCTCAAGACTTACCTGAGCTTAAACTCTCCTCTCGCCCTTTAAACGGGAGGGAGCCCCGGGCTCAAGGATATTCTGAGCTCAGGGCTCTCTCCCGGGACAGCATGCCAAATACACTTTATTATCAATCATCAGCTAAGTGTGAACTCTTGAAATTTCATGATGCATTGACTTTTTAGTATCATATTTATTTATTTATTTATTCAACATTTGAGTAATTGAATCCATCGAATTGTATTGTTTGTTTGCTTTCCCATATCAGTAAGAGATTTTTAAGACAATTTTAACTTGCATTCTTTTATTGTTTATATTTTTATATATTAATCCACTTTTTAGTTGAGTAAATCTAGTCAATGTATTTGTTAGAATGTTCCCAAACCACAATGCATACTTGAACCTTCAAGTAATGAAGAAAACATGGCAAAGAGCAAGAAGAAGATAAGATGAAAGGAGATATTCTGTCAACCTTTATCAAACAATGTAACTCTTTAAGTGGATTAGAGAGCCCTAAACTCCATGGGTCACCATGATAGATAAATGTGGCGTGTTCATGGGTGGCCCTGAGAGTCTGTGAGTCTTTCATGTGTGTTTACAGTATCGACTAAAGCTTAAATTCAACCTAACAGCCACTTCAGCTTCATTTGGAAGGACTTAAGGTTAGTTCTCAGGTTGTTGAGGACATCAAAGCTCAAAATAATCCATCACTTAAACACTTTATAATCTGTTCACTGGATTCCTGATCCAGAGTTTCAAAGAAAATGGGGAATTCCACATTTTAAACAGTCAGTGTCTTTATAGGAATATACAGTATGCATTATACAAATAGTGTGTGTAATGTGCAGTATCAAGCTATGTACAGTAGTTGCGATTATATTATATTATATTATGTTATATTATATTATATTATATTATATTATATTATATTATATTATATTATATTATATTATATTATATTATATTATATTATATTATATTATATTATATTATATTATTCACTGGGCCTCACAGTGGCGCAGTGGATAGCACAATCACCTCACAGCAAGAAGGTCGCTGGTCCTCGGTCAGTTGGCATTTCTGTTTGCATGTTCTCCCCGTGTTGGCGTGGGTTTCCCCCACAAGTCCAAAGACAAATCCAAGTCCAAAGATATTATATTATAATATATTATATTATATTATATTATATTATATTATATTATATTATATTATATTATATTATATTATATTATATTATAATATATTATATTATATTAATTATATTATGCGCAATAGGTGAATTGGGTAAGCTAAATTAGCCCTAGTGTATGTGTGTGAATGAGTGTGTATGGATGTTTCCCAGAGTTACAGCTGGAAGGGCATCCGCTGCGTAAAACACATGCTGGATAAGTTGGCGGTTCATTCCGCTGTGGCGACCCCTGATTAATCGCCACAGCGATATCCAGTATGTGTTTTACACAGCTACAATTGAGCTAATCATTCACACACATACACTACAGCCAATTTAGTTTATTCAATTCACCTATAGCACATGTCTTTAGACTTTGGACTTTGGGAAACCAATGTGAATACAGGGAAAACATGCAAACTCCAAACAGAAAAGCCAACTGACCAGCCGTGACTCGAACCAGCCACCTTATTGCAATGAGGTGAGAGTTCTAACTACTGAGCCACCGTGTCGCATATTATTAGTAGTAGTCGTAGTAGTAGTGGTAGTAGTAATTTGCCTATAAGACTGTTTGCTTTTAAATTAATATAATAAGCTCCATCACTACTTCCATACACATTCAGATGAGTTGTAAAACAGTAATATTTTTAAAACACATCTAGAGACTCCAAGTTTCTTTTCATTGCATTTGATTTTTAAAAGCAAAAAACGTGTCACAAAAGCAGCAGAAACACATCTGATTGAGGTCAGCTTTATTACAAGTAATTGAGATTACCATCAGTCTTCAAAATATGTACTTTTGCACATCTTTGCAGCAATGTCAAAAAATGGTGTCAACAAAATCCAAACAGGCATTTCAAAATAGAAGAGTCTGAGCTATTCTGAAGCATATAATGAGTCTCGTGGGCTAACGTGAGGTCTGATGTCTGTGAAAAGACTGAAAAGGACACGATTTGTATGTAGTTTAGAGAAAAATAGAGCAGAACGAATTGCAACTAATATTCTAATACAGCAGTCGCATCATTAGACGTATTAGGAGTTTGAGGATTTGCAGTGTTGACTACATTTTTTTCACATTTAATCTTGTCCTAATCCTCGCCCAAGCATGGTTATGTTTCATGCCCGCTGGCACGTTGTTTCCAATGCTATGACTTGCATAGCCAGTGAAATGGTAATCCTGCTGTCAGAAGATTGCCGCTCTTTTCTCTCTCTCTTTTCCTGTCAAGAGCTCTCAAGAAGCCCTCAATAATAATAGACAGGCCAGGCTGTTCCTCACCCCAATGAAGGAGCATCTTCAGCCCTCTTCACTCGCACCGATCCCTCCAGAAAAACCAGCACTCATGGGTATTAATCAACTGCCCCCTTACAGATACCACACGCCTTCACCCAAGCTCTCTTTGTGTGGGAGTTCATTCCAGCGCTGCCTGTAAGGCCGCCGCGGCTATGAATAATGGACCTCAAGAATATAATGCTGATTTATGCAAATAACAGGTGAGGAGATCCATTTCCCTGCATAATGCTCCTTGGATAATATAGAACATGATATAGCCTGCAGTGCAAATGTGCGGGGAAAAATGGTCCACTTTGTCACTGATTCATTCTTTTAACATGTTGCATGGCAAAAGACCATATTTCAACCCTTTTCTAATACATGCGCCAGAATAAGACCAGCACTCAATTGCACACTTTCCATTCCGAAAGGAGACACATTCCAGTTCTCCCTTTCAAAAAGTCTAGGAAATTCTAATACCAATACTCACAGGGGCTGTAATTTGTCAGTACTTTTCAGATATTTGCATTTTTGTTGTACACAATGAATTGCAATAACTCAATTGCGAGTTGTTCCGTTGTAAACTACACTCTGAATATGCTGTTGTTTCAACCCAAGTTTCAGTAACAAATGGAAAAACCTGTTTTGTTTTGTTGTTGTTTTTTACACTGAAACTTCTAGATATAACTGCTAGAATGGCCATAGCAGTACGTCTGGTTGTTTTTGTAACTGTGTGTTCACATCGTAGGCGGAGAGAATGCTGAAGTTTGCTCTGGCCACCCTGGCGACAACGCTGTCTTTACTGCTCTGCAGGCGAAATTGTCCAAATTCGCTGCATTAATCTCATATTTCAAAGCGCTGTTGCAGCATATCAGCAAATCAATTACATTCCTGCATAAAAAACGATGCTTTCTAGAGTGAAAATGTTGCACGTTTTTTATTAAATTCATTTAACCATGGAAGATTAAGTTGTTGCATGTGGTGTGGCTTTGCTCCACATATCCACGTGTCCATCCACGTGTCCATATGTCATAAATATTCTGAAGCAGCAATACTGTTTTGTACTGCCTTTATAGTTACATTGAGATTCCTGCAAAACATATACTGTATAACATTAAGGAACATCAACTCACCAGTAACTGTCCCTGTAAGAAACCATTGTAAATATTTAGAAATCCAGCGACTGCAAGAATCAAACCCTTAGGAACAACCAACCCAGGCTCATTCTGAAAATGTAGTCCCGTGTACCTTTCTGGAGACCATGAAATACATCCTGGGAGGTACGTATTTTAGCACTTTTTGTTTTTTGCGAATGCACGAGAGGCCGCTGTGTAGGCTTTTTGAGATCTCAAATTTCTCTTGCAAGTGCCATTCGCACCTGCTGTTCTCACATATACCCACCAGTGGCTGCTGTCGACTGACTGTTTGACTGACTGAATGACTGACTGACTGACCGACCAATCGACTGATCCACCCTCCTCCTTCCCTAAACCCAACCAATTTCATCCATTGACCCACCCACACACCCAACCAACAATTTTTAAAAACAATCCAAAAAAAAAAAGCCCTCGTTTAATTTTTACCATGTTTTAAGATTTTACCACATTCTCACCCTGTTATTTAGTGGTTTATTTTATTGTTTGGATTCTGTTTTTGTCTTGCCTGCTTTCTGGAACCGCTCTTCAGTGGACTCGAACCCCGTTGTTGTGGTCAACTCCTCTCTGCGTCTCAAGTCTGCTGACGAACATTGCGAGCTATCGGGACAAGTTGATTGCAAAACTGCAAAACGGACAAACGGAAAGTCATCCACATGAAGGTAAGCGGTCAGCTGGTAAGCACGAAAAGGAATGGCTTCATACCGCCTCATAGCGTTTGATTAAAAAATTTAACGCAGCCATACGTACCTCTCACTACAAATTGCGTGGTCTCCACAAATGTACTTAGGACTATGTTTTCAGAATGAGTCTGTGTTGGGAACAACTGTGGTGGGAACCAAAGTTCACAGTGACTGTTCTCTGGAATCAGCTCAAGCGGTGAACTTCAAAATTCCAATTGCTTGCCACTGAACTGCTTCATAGCTCATTAACATAAAGTTGACTTGGTTTCAACTCTCTTCGACGACCACATAGGTGAAGACGCACCACGTCCCTTATGGCCGCCAGCTCCCATTGAAAATAAATGACTTCCAGCTACTTTGCTCTCCTGCTTTCGGTGTGAACTCACAGTAAGACTGTAATGAATTCAAATATTCAATTGTGATTTTAGAATTAAGCATTGAATGTCCGTAATCATATGTTATGAAGTCATTACCCTAAGTTGCTAAAAAAAAAAAAAGGCATGCATATTCAAGGGCACAGGAAAAAGTATAGTGGATGCATAAATTCATGCGATCAGTTTGACCATTATGGCCATTCAAAGAAGAAATGCTCAGAAATAGCACATTTCTGTTTGGTATATAGTAAAATAGTAATGTTAAACTCAAAAAATTACCAATGATGCTTGTTTAAACTATTTATTTAAACTGAGTTTAAACAACACAAATCTTAAGGTTTTTTGGGGGGAAACTTAACTGTTTAGAGTTCATCCACTAAAATTTGCCAAAAACGATTAAGTTAACTTAATTAATTTGGGTTGGGACAGCATGAAGAAATTACATGGAACTCAACACATTTTTACGGTTTAGAATGAAATATACATTACACATTTAGAAACAGTCAGGATACTAATGTCTTCTGCATACACAAAAACTAAAGACATAAAAAGACATTTGATGTTTTGGTATAATAATTTTATAGAACCAATACAGCATTTCAACATGATGATGTAGATATTTATATTTTTATTTTCAGTGCAAGGCAAGTTTATTTATATACTAAATTTACTCACAGTGGTAATTGGGTGCTTTAAATAAAAATGAGAAAGAAAATACAAGGTAGCCCTAACCCTATTTTAGGTAACCCCAACTTGGAAGGGGGTTCTTCAGAAACCATTTGTTGTTTAAAAAATGTTTAGTAGTGTTTTGTTGCGGATAAAGGCAGTCCTGACCTTGATAGACTGAACAAAGGAAATGAATAAGATGAGATTTCCAGGTCAAAGAATGCGAAACCACTTGTGAAATGTGTTTATGTTACTTTACATTAATTTCAAGATATTGGTCTGAAAATGAATATTGATTTTTTATTTTTTTTTGTACACTGTACAAATGGCTGTGATTTCAACGGTAAAAAAGTGTAAAAAGGCTACAGTAAAAATCTGTAACCTGGTTAACAGTATGTTTTCTTAATATATACTGCGAATAACAGTAAATTGACTTTCCCAGAATTCCCTGCATGGTACATCACTTTTTATGCTTTTTGTTGACATTACTATTGTTTCCCCATCAGTAATGTACATTAGAGGTTTATGTTACATCTAATGTTGATAAACAATGTTTAATTCATGACTTTATATTCATGACATAATTTTATGCGTATTACCATACTGGTGTTTAGTAGCTGTGTGAATGACACTGAGCACTTTAACTGATACACTATTCTGCTTGTGGGAAAAGTTGTTTGTGATGAGCATTGGTTTATTATGTAAACTTCTCATCACCACCTGCATATGGATGTGTTAGCATGTCTATCTGTTTAACAAAAGATGTGTAGATGTTGGTAATTCAAAATACACACATAATACCTCTATAAAGTAATAAAATACGGTAGTTTACTGTAAAAACAAGAAATTACTTTTACATACCTGTCAACATTGGGGTGTGAAAATAAGGGATATGCCTACCATAATAATGAATCTCATTTATTTAGCATTTGATTGCTATCCTAATGATTTATGCTCGATTAGGACAAAATTTGTTGTGTTTGAAAACAAACAAACATAAAGATCATCATCTTTATACATTATTATTATTAATTATGTGTTAATGTTTGTTCAAACACGCACCCAAAACCCAGACTTTCGCTCCGCTTCGAATTGCGTGTACAGATTCCATTTGAGAAACAGTGTGTATTTATCAATATGGAGCACGTCAGCTGACAGCCATGCACCGCTATAACTGTTTCAACTATTGCAAAGGAGGGGCGATGGCACCTGTAATGAAAAGGAAGGGAATTGCATCGTTTTTATATTTATTTCAGTGTGTTCATGCCTAAATAAAACGAAAACACAGAACAGACTCACATTTAAGAGAAAGGGGCGGCCCCTGGTGATTCGGCGGTATGGATTGCGTATAGGGAGGATCGGCTGTTTAATGTTTATTGCCACCCTTCAGAGAAAGACAAAAAATGGGAGAAATACAGGAAAATACTTCTACGGGATGATAGCGGGATAGAACCCTACCTGTCAATCCTCCTGTTTTTACCGGGATTCTCCCATATTTTACAGTTCTATCCCGCTATCATCCCGTAAAGGTGTTTTCCTGTATTTCTCCCGTATTTTCAGTCTTTCTCTGAAGGATGGCAATAAACATTAAAGAGCAGATGCTCCCTATACGCAACCCACACCGCCGAACCACCAGGGGCTGCCCATTGCTCTTAAATATGAGTCTGTTCTGTGCTTCCGGTTTATTTAGGCATGAAGACATAAAGAAGATTTATAAAGAAATAAATATAAAAACGGTGGGATTCCCTTTACTTTCCATTACAGGTGCCATCGTTCCTCCTTTGCAATCCTCAAAACAGTCATATAGTAATGCATGATTCAGCTGACGTGCTCCATAGTGATAAATAGACGTTGTTTCCGAAACGGATTCTGTACATGCCATTTGAGGCGTAGCGAACGTCTGGGTTTGAACAGACATATACACATAATCAATGATAATGTCTAGGGATGTCGTCCTTGATACTAATTTTAATAAGCTGAACTGTTTGCTAATTTATTTGCTGCTAATGTATACTATTTATATTTATTTTGTAAATAATAACAATAAAAAATAATGCTGATCGTTTAACAGTTTATTTACAATGAAACAGCTCCAAAATAACATATTTAGTAATTTGGGTAGTTTTTTGTGTGCGTTTGTGTGTGTTTGGGGTGGGGGTATCCCTTATTTTCACATCCCAATGTTGACAGGTATGGATAGATCTGTAAATGATGGGAGAAACCCTGGAAAAACGGGAGGGTTGCCAGGTATGCTTTTATGGTTTGTATTTATATGGTTTTGTTGTTTTTTACCGTAAAATTTACGGATTATTTTTTATTGTGCATTAATACATTTGACTGTATGAGATGTGATCAGATGTGTGTCTTTTTAAGGATATTTTAAAATGTAGAGTATATGAAATATGGAATTTAATATGCATGGTCATCTGGGTTTTGATTTTCCATCAAAATTGAATCAAAAAACATAATTAGTTTGTGGAACTTGGCTGCTAATTAAGTAAGGCTGTTTGCATTAAAAAGGAGCCTGTAAGCAATTATAAGTCAGCATCCAATTTAAAAGCAAGCTTTATATGCTCTGACGACAGGCTGATGAATTTCTGTAAACTCACTTTAATTTCATGTCACACTATGCAAATAAATGGCGGTGAATCAATAGACATCAGATTGATATCGAGTCGGACAAAGGCTAAGAGCCCCTTAGCTAACAGAGATAAGGAGAGTGAATTTGTCTTTTGTGTTTATTCATGCCAGACATAGTGGCACCATTGTATCACCCCAGCGGCCACATCAGCTAGTGTTTATTAATTTATTAGGTGATTATGGGCTGTTTGACATTTCTTTTTATATCAAGCTATCAGTTGCATCTTTGTATTCCAGAGATGAAATGAACCCACATAGTCAGATAAGATAAGGCAATGCAGGTAGTAAACATTTTAATTAAAGCTGCGATGTGAAGGAAACGTTTGCTTCCCGGATCTTGTAATAGTATTTGGGCAAGCTTACTTTTTGGTTACCACACACATTAGTGCATATGTCCTTGATGAAATACTAAAGATCTTTTGTGAGATCTATAGGATGCAATGTAGATTGAATACCAATGAGGTTAGTTTGTTTACCCTGGAGGTGATTTTCTTGTTATGTGTTTCACCTTGTCAAACCCCAAGGTAAACTGTACACTTGTATTTAGTTTTGCTCTAAACAAAATTGACTCACAAAGCTTGTGAACCACATTCAGTTACAATTACAGTTTAATTTCAGGCCAAATGTCATCTCCTTTGCTTCAGATGTTACTTATTGACTTTTCCCATACCGAAATCTGTTCTGATACATGGCGTTATATGAACAAATATAAATAAAATGTAATTAACTGAACTGCTTAATTCACCACAAAGTGATTCACTGTTGCATCTACATCGTTATTACTTGATTCTGATTGACCAATCAAGACCTTTCAAGGTATGTTATTCTCAGATAACAACCAATGAAAATAGAGACAGAGACTCATTTGTGAACTACAAATCATCGTTATCCAAATATCAATAAATTTTTTAAACAAAGAAGCATTTTCGGTAACACTTCATAATAACTACACACTATGAATCATGTATTAAGCGTTAGCAAATTGTGAATCCATTATCTGTTACAGTAAGTATTAACTCTACATCAACATACATTAGTAAGCAGTTTATAACTGCAAATACAAATGCTCTGTTCTTGACTTATAAACGCACTTAAAATGTGCTTAATAATTGTACTTTCATATATAGTTACTGACTAATTTTTCATGGCGAAATTAAGTATAGTATTATTTACAAATCCTTTGTATTTAAGAGTAGTTGGAGTTTTAAGATCATCCAGAATGAGTTAGTAAATGATTTAACTATTCAAATCAAAATGTGTAAATTATTATTCAGGCATATACTAATAGGTAATTTGTATGTCAATAAATGCTTTACTAACTCAACTTCATCCTGTTTTGTGACCTAATCTACAGTGAGGACTATTTATGCTTTATAAATCCTAATAAATGATAATTAAAGTATCAGAAACAAATGAACAATACACCTTTGCAATCTTATCTAAATAGAAGAATTTGTGTAAAATTTAAACATTGCTGAAAAACAGGAGTGTCAAAATACAACATAAAATTGATAAATAACAATATAATAGTTTAAGAACACATTATCATACAACATTTCAAAGTTATTTAGTCATGTTTAAACTGCACAGTAATTTTATTTTAGTTAAGATTGTTTTTCATCAGTTTAATTTGTGTATCTTCAAATGAATAGCAAGGAATAAATTTGTTTATTTTATTTTCCCCTGTTTAGAATATAACTGAGCCTTCAATTGTCATTTATAAGGGCTTTATACAGTAAAGCATAAATAATCCTCACTTTAGATTAGGTCACAAAACTGGATGAAGTCAAGTTAATAAAGCATTTATTAACATACAAGTTAACTACTAGTATATGCCTTAATAATAATAATAATAATAATAATAATAATAATAATAATATATAAATGTTAATTTGAATAATTCTTAGTTAATTTTAGTTTTTTTGAAGGGACACTAAATTTACACTGCTAAACTAACTTTACACTGACTCCTTTTCATTGTGTCAAAGAGTCATTTCTGCAGTGTTGTCCTATGAAAAGATATAAATAAATATTTGCAGAAATGTGAGGGGTGTACTCACTTTTGTGACATACTGTATATATATATATATA
>CAIGQQ010033155.1:2427422-2439255 GCA_903798035.1 Danio albolineatus
AAGAACCTTTATGGTGCTTTAAAGGTTCTTTACACAGTAAAAGTGCTAAATAGCACCTCAAATATCGCAAAGAACTTCTGAAGAACCACTGAAGAACCTTTTTTTTTTAGAGTGTAGTAAATAGTGAAATCATTATTTGTTAAGCATTAACTCTGCATTAATAGGCGTTAGTAAGCAGTTTATACCTACAATTGTTTTTTCATACTTTAAGGATTCATTTTTAATTACTAAATTGGGTATTGCATTATTTACAACCCAGTTGTTTAAGAATAGTCGGTGCTTTTTAATGATCATTCAGAATGAGTTAATAAATGATTAATAAACTATTCAAATCAACATTTATATATTGTATTATTCAGGCATATATTAATAGTTAATCTGTATATTAATAAATGCTTTATTAACTAAACTTCATCCAGTTTTGTGACCTGATCTAAAGTGAGGACTATTCATGCTTTATAAATCTCTTATAAATTATTATTAAAGGCTCAGTTTTATTTTAAACAGGAAAAAAGAACATAGACGACTTTATTAATTTCTATTCATTTGGCTTAACTAGGGTAATTAGGTTAACTAGGCAGGTTATGGTAATTAGGCAAGTTATTGTGTAACGATGGCTTGTTCTGTAGACTATCGAAAACAAAAATAGCTTAAAGAGGCTAATAATATTGACCTTAAAATGGTCTTTAAAAAATTAAAAACTGCTTTTATTCTAGCCGAAATAAAACAAATAAGACTTCCTCCAGAAGAAAAAATATTATCAGACATACTGTGAAAATTTCCTTGCTCTGTTAAACATAATTGGGAAATATTTAAAAAATTAAAAATAAAATAATTAATTATAAAAATTAAAAGGGCATTAATAATTCTGACATCTGTACACAAATGAAACTGTATCAAATGAAAAATAAATCTTTGCAACCTTATCTGAAATAAAAGTATTGTACATTAAACATCGGTAAATAACTTTAAAATAATCATAATATATTATTATGTATCATAATATATATATATCATTAATATATAATATCTATCCTATATCTATCTATTTTAAAATTAGTTTCTTTTACTTTAATATAAATTTTGTATTTGTTAATATCTGACCAGATTTTTGGAGAGGAAAGAGTGAAGGGAATGCTTGTTTTTATTTATCCATTGCTATTGGAAGAACACTTTTATATGCATTTAGGAGTTTTCTAATATAATTGTCATTAAACGTTTTATCTATGATAAAAAGTTTCTTAGTGAGCTCTGGACGAGAACCGGAAACATTATCTTTTTGGTTTTAATAAGGTGAAGTAATTTTGAGAAGATACAATGAACAATTTTCTATATTCATTCAAAGTAATTTTTAAATCAAAAGTGTTAATAAATTCACTGTAACTAGATAAATTCCCTACATGATTTAATAAGTCTGTAACAAAAATGTGTTATGAAGCAGACGGAGACAGACGTAAGTAAACGATGTGGGGTTTATTTTCAGACAACAGTAGAGCACGTAAGGAATAGCCAGGAGGATAGCTGATGGTGATGCTTCTTTCTCTCCGTGACTGGGTGGACTTGACGGAACACAGGAGGATGGATAACACACACCAGATATTGACGACAATGGACAAACGGATGACGGAGGACTGGAAGACAGGACACTCGGGAAGACCAGGAAGACTAGGAGGAAGAAACAGAGATACGGTAAGTTCAATAATAGTTTTAGCTGAGTTGAGACTACGAGGAGTATTCACTCAGTGTCCGCTTTCGCTGGAACGAGCCCGGACCATGAGCGAATAGAGGGCTGTGCTTTTAACGAGTGTCCGGTGATGTGCTGCAGCTGCGTGCTCATTAAAACTCAGGTGAAGGTGATCGGTGAGAATTGGTGTCGTGAGAGCCTGACCAATCCGTGACAGTACCCCCCTCCCCAGGGCCCGCTCCTGAGGGCCTAGACCTCCGACGTCGTGGTGGCCTTCCTCTTCCGCGGGGTGCTGGGAATTCAGGATGGTTATTATGGAATTCAGTCAGGAGTGTTGGATCAAGGATATCGGCTCTGGGGACCCATGTTCGTTCTTCTGGACCGTACCCCTCCCAGTCCACCAGATATTCCAATCGCCCACCACGACGTCGGGAACGAAGAATCTCCTGCACAGAGTAGACCGCTCCTTCCTCTAACATGAGTGGAGGAGGGGGTTCTTCTTTATGGTCAGGCTCTGTGGAGGGAAGAACAGGGTCGTGGTAAGGTTTAAGGAGTGAAACATGGAATGTGGGGTGAATTCGGTATTGTGATGGTAACTGGAGCTTGTAGGTTACGGGGTTGACCTGTTCCAATACCGTGAGGGGACCAACAAATCTGGGACTTAGTTTCCGAGAGGGCAGTCGCATACGGATGTCCCGAGTAGAGAGCCATACTTTTTGACCTGGAGTGTAAGTGGGTTCCTCCGATCTCCTTCTATCGGCTGTGACCTTGTTTCTGCGAACTGCCCTCTGAAGATGTTGATGCGCCTCATCCCAGACTCTCTCGCTCTCCCGGAACCAGTGATCCACTGCGGGGACATCTGATGGTTCGCCATCCCAGGGGAACAGTGGTGGTTGAAAGCCTAACACACACTGGAATGGCGTGAGTCCGGTGGTAGGTTGCCGCAGTGAATTCTGGGCATACTCCGCCCAGCCCAGATACTGGCTCCAGGTGTTCTGGTGACCATTGCAGAAGGTCCTCAGGAATCGTCCCACCTCTTGGATCTTTCTCTCAGTTTGACCATTAGTCTGTGGGTGGTATCCTGAGGAGAGGCTGACGGTCACACCTAGGAGTTTAAAAAAGGCCTTCCATAATCTAGAAATGAATTGTGGACCTCTGTCTGAGACGATATCTTCGGGTATTCCGAAGGACCTGAAGACTTGATTGAAGATCTGATCGGCTGTTTCAAAGGCTGTGGGAAGCCCTTTTAAAGGAATCAGTTTCACGAATTTTGAAAACCTATCGACGATAACTAGAATGCAGGTATTTCCCTCTGAAGATGGTAGATCCGTCATAAAGTCCACTCCTAGGTGCGACCAGGGACGATTCGGGATAGGCAAGGGATGGAGTTTCCCAGCTGGCAGATGACGGGGACTTTTCGACTGGGCACATTCCTTGCAACCCTGGATATATCTCCTCACATCCCTTGCCATATGAGGCCACCAGAATCGTTGGGACAGTAGCGAGAGAGTATTGCTGATCCCTGGATGCCCAGTGCCTAAGGAGGTATGTACGGAGTGGATGAGATCTACCCGTTGTTCGGATGGGATGAACTGCCGATGAGGAGGGCATCCCGGCGGAGTGGGAGCTTCCGGAGTGGCGACCACTGGAGGATCCGTCCAGGTGATCGGGCAGATAGTGATGTGATCAGGAAGAATCTTATTGGGAAGATCCTCGTCGTCATGACTTTCGTGCATGCGGGAAAGAGCGTCTGCTCTAAGGTTCTTTGATCCTGGACGATACGAGATGGAAAATTGGAACCATGAGAAGAAGAGAGACCATCTGGCCTGACGTGGGCATAGTCTTTTGGCTTCTTTGAGGTACTGAAGATTCTTATGATCTGTGATCACCTGGAAAGGATGTTGGGCTCCTTCTAACCAGTGTCGCCACTCCTCCAAGGCTAGCTTGATCGCTAAGAGCTCTCGATCTCCGATGCCATAATTTTGCTCCGCCGGGCTCAGCTTCCGGGAGAAATAGGCACATGGATGTAGTCGGGGTGGTGTACCGTGATGTTGAGACAACACTGCTCCGACAGCGGTAGTAGAGGCATCAACTTCAACGACGAAAGGAATCTCTGGGTCAGGATGAGTCAGGAGTGGGGCCTTAGTGAACTCCTGCTTTAGAAGGTGGAAGGCTGCGGCTGCTTCTTTGGACCATGCTAACTTCTTGGGCTTATTCTTGAGGAGATTGGTGAGAGGAGTGGTAATGAGACTGTAATTCTTGATGAATCTCCGATAAAAATTTGCAAACCCTAGAAATCTCTGGAGCTCTTTGATAGTGGTAGGTTCTGTCCAGGACAAAACAGCGTCAACCTTTCCTTTGTCCATTCTCACCCCGAATTGATCGATGTGGTATCCGAGGAACTTGACAGAGGTTTGGTGGAAGGAGCACTTCTCAGCCTTGAGGTATAGTTGATTCTCTCTCAAAGTTTGAAGGACCTCCGCAACAAGTTGGCGATGTTCGGCCTCACTCCGGGAGTAAATGAGGATGTCGTCAATATATACTATGACACTTCGATGAAGAAACTCCCGGAGGACTTCATGGATGAAATTTTGGAATACGGAGGGGGGCGTTTACCAGGCCATAGGGCATGACCTGGTACTCATAATGGCCAGTAGGGGTCACAAAGGCAGTCTTCCATTGGTCCCCCTCGCGTATTCTTATCAAATTATACGCGCTGCGGAGGTCCAACTTAGTAAATATCTTGGCTGCCCTCAGTTGTTCCAAGGCTGCGGGTACTAGAGGAAGAGGATATCGAAATTTCACTGTACTATTGTTAAGGATTCGGTAATCTATACATGGTCGCAGCCCTCCGTCCTTCTTGGCCACAAAAAAGAAACTTGAAGCCGCTGGGGATTTTGAGTGACGAATATACCCCTGACTCAGAGCCTCCCGTATGTATTCTTCCATGGCCTTAGTCTCCGGAAGTGAGAGCGGGTAGATCCTACCTCTAGGCAGCTGGGCATCTGGAACTAGAACAATGGCACAGTCCCATGGCCGATGAGGAGGTAGCTGGGAAGCTCTCTTGGGGCAGAAAACATCTCGGAAGGAGGAATATATCTTGGGAATGTTTACAGACTGCATCTCTGGAGGACTTTCCACGGACGTCACAAACAAGGAAATGGGTCTCCGACCCTGCAGAGGTAGACTGGGAAAACATGTTGGCGAACATCCACTTCCCCATCTTTTGATCTCTCCTGTGCCCCAAGAGATGATGGGATCATGCTTCACCAGCCACGGGCGCCCTAAGATGATGTCCATGTTCGCTCCCTCCAGAACCAGAAATTGGATCATTTCCTGATGTAACACACCCACTTGAAGGAGAATGGCTTCACATTGACGATGAATGCGAGTTGATGATTGGACACACTGGGTTATCGGTTGTATCTGGTAGATGTGGGAAGACGCTTCGGTACGGAGTTGTAGCTGACGACAGAGGGCTTGGGAGATGAAATTCCCGGCTGACCCGGAGTCGATAAGGGCTGTCACAGGGAGAGACACAGAAGAAGTAGTTATTTGCACAGTGGAAGTAAGAGGATGACATTGCCTGATACTGGAACTAAATACATTCACTGAGGTTCTTGTGGGACGGAGAGGACACTCCAATCGATTGTGTCCGTTGACGCCACAATACAGGCACAGACCCCGAGACAGCCTCCTCTGTCGCTCTGCGGTAGTTAGTCTCCCAGACTCGATAATCATTGGTTCTGGTTCTGGAGGGGAATTAGACTCAGGCGATCGGAGGAGTGCATATGAAGGAGTACCTGTATCTTGTTGATATGTCCTTAGACGGTCGGAGCATCGGAGTGAGTGTTGAATGAATTTTTCTAGACCCATCGTGTCATCTAGAGCGGCCAGTTGAATCCGCAGTGTGGGTTCCAAGCCGAGCCGGTAGGTCGTCAGTAATGATCGTTCATTCCATCCACTAGCGGCTGCTAGAGTACGAAACCGGAGAGCATAATCCTGTGTAGACATCGTACCTTGTTTTAGGTGGTACAGTTGTTCTCCGGCGGCCACTTCTCCATCAGAACGCCCGAAGACCTCCTTGAAGTATTCAGTAAATGTTGAGATAGAATTCATTACCGGCCCGGCTTGAGTCCAGATGGTTTCCGCCCATTTCAGTGCAGGTCCAGAGAGTAACGAGATAATGTATGCGATCTTGGATTTATCTGTTGGATATAGAGAAGGTTGCATGTCAAATATTAATGAACACTGTAATAGAAATCCGTTGCACTCCTCCGCCCCGCCTGAGTAGGGCGCTGGTCGGGCCATGGGACTGGAAGGAAGGACCGAAGAAGAAGTGGTGGATGCGGAAGTGCTCGGTGCTGGTGGTGTGTTTGGAAGTGGAGCTGATGGCAGGAGAATCCTCTTCAACTGGTCCACCAGCTCTTGGAAGTGATCGGGGGTGCTCATGTTGTCACTGTGTTGGTCCGGGCTTCTGTTATGAAGCAGACGGAGACAGACGTAAGTAAACGATGTGGGGTTTATTTTCAGACAACAGTAGAGCACGTAAGGAATAGCCAGGAGGATAGCTGATGGTGATGCTTCTTTCTCTCCGTGACTGGGTGGACTTGACGGAACACAGGAGGATGGATAACACACACCAGATATTGGCGACAATGGACAAACGGATGACGGAGGACTGGAAGACAGGACACTCGGGAAGACCAGGAAGACTAGGAGGAAGAAACAGAGATACGGTAAGTTCAATAATAGTTTTAGCTGAGTTGAGACTACGTGGAGTATTCACTCAGTGTCCGCTTTCGCTGGAACGAGCCCGGACCATGAGCGAATAGAGGGCTGTGCTTTTAACGAGTGTCCGGTGATGTGCTGCAGCTGCGTGCTCATTAAAACTCAGGTGAAGGTGATCGGTGAGAATTGGTGTCGTGAGAGCCTGACCAATCCGTGACAAAATGTATCCCTTTTAACATAATAATTTTAAAATATGGACTTGTTTTTGAATATATTATACTGATTGTTTCAAATAATGCATAAGTGGGGGGACAGTTATGCTTATAAATCAGTTTCCATGTATTTAAGGCTTGTTTATGAAAATTGGAACATGAAATTGTTAACTGTACTGTTATTTAAATAAGAACTGGTTGGCTATTGCAACATATAAAGAATAGTCAATGAAAACAAGATTTGTAACACTTGGTTTGCTTAAAAGGGATATTTTTTCTATGTTCTTAAATTCAAATTAAAACTTTTTTATTCAACACCTTTTATTCAACATCTGAAAATTGTGACCTTTTTCACAGTCCACAATTTCACAGTCCACAGATATTTTTTATAATATTCTGTAGTAGAAACATCCCAGTACTTTGCAGTCTAAAATTGTGACCAGTGAAGCGAGTGTATCTCCCTTATTATCATAAACCGTTTTTTTTTTACAAATTCAAAGGTCATTTGGAAGGGGAGAAACTAATTACAAAGGCTAAGTTTTAATATGCTAATTTTAAAAATATTTTTACCAACACCTGAAGGTTGTTCAAAAACATTAAAAAGCTTCAGGTGCTGCAGTCCAACTATTTGAAACATTGATTGAACTTTCAAATGATTTTGACCTTCATTAGTTTAAAATATTTTTTTCTTTCTCTCTTGCCAACGGCTCATTAATAGACAATAATAAAAAATAAAATTAAATCAGAAACTTATGAAGAACCTGAACACAGTACTGTAACAGTGACTGCATATGAAGATGCAGTATGGGAAGTCAAAAGGAGAGTACAAGCTGTAATGCAATGTTCCAGCATTTGAACATATCTTAAATTGAACAAAATTATGTACCTTCTGTAAATTACTCGACAGGCATGATTTCAACATGACAAGTTTAAAAGGGCATCACCTTCCCTCAGATGCAAGAGCGAGACATAGTACACTCCAAAAAACAGCTGTGACAGAATAGCCTTACTAACCCCTGAGTGAATTTTTCCGACCCAAGCTCATTGGAAGCAATGTCAAACCATACTTAGATTTATACGTCTGACTTATGCGTTTGACTAGGTAAAATGAACTTTGCAAACTAATCAGAATTTTAACTTGTGACAACCAATCACATTTAGATTTTTAAATTGATGTATATGATTACGTGGCGCCACGGTGGCGTAGTGAGTAGCACGTTCGCCTCACAGCAAGAAGGTCGCTGGTTCGATCCCCGGCTGGGCCAGTTGGCATTTCTGTGTGGAGTTTGCAGGTTCTCCCCGTGGTTGCGTGGGTTTCCTCCGGGTGCTCCGGCTTCCCCCACAGTCCAAAGACATGCGGTACAGGTGAATTGGGTAAGCTAAATTGTCCATAGTGTATGTGTGTGAATGAGAATGTATGGATGTGTTTCCCAGAGATGGGTTGTGGCTGGAAGGGCATCCGCTGCATAAAACAAATGCTGGATAAGTTGGCGGTTCATTCTGCTGTGGCGACCCCGGATTAATAAAGGGACTAAGCCGAAAAGAAAATGAATGAATGAATGAATGTATATGATTACGTTGCAGCTGGAAGGGCATCCGCTGCGTAAAAACATATGCTGGATAAGTTGGCGGTTCATTCCACTGTGGCGACCCCAGATTAATATAGGGATTAAGCCGACAAGAAAATGAATGAATTAATGTATATGATTACACATACTGTATACAACAGTATGATCAGGCAGGTTTCAAAAGTGTATGATTATATCGGTGTAAAACATTCAGTGTGTCATGTGATCAGCCGTTAAATTCAAATCTGCTTTCCCCAGTTTCAGGGTTTTTAAACAAATAATGTTTATTTTCAATCCAGGCTCATTATTCATATGTACCCCTATATACATTTCTGGAGATCACGAAATACATCCCAAGAGGTATGTTTTTTGCAGTTTTTGTTTTCGCGAATGCACCAGGGGCCGCTGTGTATGTTTTTTCTGATCTCAAATTTCTCCTGCGAGTGCCATTCACGCCTGCTGTTTTTGCGTATCAAATCGATAGTGTTTTCAAATACACCAATTGACCTGATCACTCATTCCCTAAACACAACCAATGTTTTCAAAAGCAATCCAGAAATAGAAAAGCCCTCGTGGCCCACTGATTTTTACCATGTTTTCAGATCTTACCACGTTCTTACCCTGGTATTTACTTGGTAATTTTATGTTTTGCCTTTTGTGTTTATATTACCTGCTTTCTGAAACTATATATCAACATACACGGCAAGCTACTGGGCAAACTGAAAACAGCGGAAAGGCCGTCCATATGGAGGTAAGCGGTCCACTTGTGTCTCAAATAGAAACAGAAGCTGTCAGCAGTGTCATACTGCCCCGTAGCATTTGTTTTAAAGACAAAATGCAGCCATACCTAGCTGTTGCTACATAAATCACACTCTCTAAAAATGTATAAAATGTATACGGGGGTACATTTTCACAGTGAGCCTGTGTTGTTTATTTTAAACTCCAGACATTTAATTAAACAAAATTACAAGCAATTTATGGTTTATATATTTACACACTCATGTCCATGGAGACGGCAATAATAACTGTTTTTAAACACACTATACTCACCTAAAATACGCACAGTTTAGGTAACTAGAACATTGACTCTATTCTTCGACCAGTTAAACAGCCACTTACGTTAATGTAGGTGAGGAGGAGTTGATCAATTAACATGTTGTAAATCCAACAGCTCTAATCTCTCTACTGCAGCACATGCTAGCATGGTGGACCAAAAAAATATGATCATTATTAAGCTGTTTAAATAACAAAATACATATTCTTACACGTATTTAAGAAATCTTTCAGGAGAAGTTGATGAATTAACATGTTGTAAATCCAGCAGCTCTAATCCTTCCACTACATATATGTCGTTATTAAGCTGTTTAAATGACAAATACATATTTTTACACATATTTAAGAATCTGAATATTAGATAGTTCACAACATAGTTAGGAAAATTCTCAGTTTTTACAAAATAGGGAAAGAGAAAAAAAAAACAATACATGCAAACTTGATGTGTTCATATGAAATCTGTAAAGCGATACGTTCTAAATATTGGTCACAGTAAAAAAAAACTCACATGGGGAACAGCTGTATATTTAAAATTCAATATTTAAAATTTGTGTGAAACGTTAACCCACGAGTCTGCAAAATACCATGTAACTTGACATCATGATACATGACAATAATGATTTTATCTTTGTTCTGTTTTGTTTTTTGGTCCCTTTGCATGTCGCACATCCATATACTGTTATTTACATTTGTTAAAACTTGCTATATGTTAAGGCATGGTAGACACAACAGTGTGACTTTCTAAAGCTTTTTTGAAGCTACATGTATAGTAACGTGAATACATAAGATATATGTAAAAATATGCTTGTTCAAAAAACAAACACGACTACTGGGATCTGCTGTGACATCCAGATCAACAGAGGGTAGCTGGGTTTCATGCACCTTGCTCAGTTTCATGCCTTCAAGGCTTTGGACACATGTGTATACAGTATATGTATATACCATATAATTTTCTCAGAAGAGAAAGTTTACCTTTTTGTCTCAGTGCCTTTCATTGCTGTCATCATCTGACCTCAGTAGGCTAACCAGTGCACAAAGTCGTGTGGTGTTGTGGATAGACTGAAAAAACAAAGAGAATGCTGGTGGGATTTCATGAGGATTGTTTTTAGACAGAAGAAGCAGCAGCTACACAGCACATCAGAGACCTTTGTTTTGTTATATGCGCAGATACACACCCTTTCTCTCATAAAAAGACTGTAGAATCCTTGCTGCTTCTGATCAGAATAGACACAAAAGAAACCCACCCAGTCTTTTTCTGGACCATGGAGCTTTATTGTATGCTTAACAAAAGCATCATTCGGAATTGTTAGACAGCAGTTTGCATTGATTTAATGGTAGCAGGCAGACAGTTAAATGCATTATTGCAAGTGAGGTGACCCATGAACCACATTAAAGTTATTGTTTATTGTGCCTTTTAGTGTGGTTGGTGAGAGAGATCAATGCGCTGCAACTTAAGAAAACATCTTCATCGGTTTGACAGCATCGGTTGTGTCAACCCAGGCTCATTCTATATATGGAGAGCGACAAATACGTCCCAGGGGCAACTTCTTCTCTTTTTTTGCAGTTTTTTCTCTCAAATCTACCAGAGTCCACAGTGTAGGCTTTCTGAGCTCACAAATTTCTCTCAGATTTTTACCACATTTTGATATTTTACCACATTCCCACCCTATACTTGTTTGTTTCATTATTTGGCTTTTGTTTTTGAACCATTCTTCTCAGCACTCGAATCCCGTTATCACAGTCAGCTCTGCTCTGCATCTGAAGTCCTCCGAAGTACATGGCGAGCTACTGCTCAAACTGGTAACAGCAGAAAAGCCTGAATATGTAGGTAAGCTGTCAGGCAACTGGTAGCGTAAATAAAAGAAACAGAATGGCGTTATACCACCTCATAGCATTTGTTTTAAAGAAGAAATGCAGCCATAAGTAGCTGTGGCTATATAATTCACTGTTCTTGTGTACTGTTCTTCAAACGGCCAACTCCTCTCTGAGTCTCAAATCCGCTGAGCCACTGGACAAACTGATAACAGTGGGAAAGCAGTCCACATGGAGGTAAGCAGTCAGCTGGAAGCGCGAAAAGGAACAGCATCATAACGCCCCATAGTATTCGTTCCTCTGGCTGCATAATTTGCAACCTCCAGAAATGTATATAGGGCTACGTTTTTAGAATGAGACTATGTTGACGTGTTGCGAATCCTCACATTGTTAACACAATTAGAAAATGAGCTGCAAATACTCATAACCCATGCACATTTTCATCTGAAAAAACAAACAAAAAATAGACTGAATGTCTTTATCCCACTAAATTAGCCTGAATAAAAATGTAAATATCATTCTTATCTGCAATTTATTTTGACATTGTTTTGAGAATTAATTAGGCATTGCAAATTTATTTTCATTAACTGTGAAATTATATGTAGCTGAAGACCTTAACTTAACTTAGCTTTCTTATTTAATAAATGTTTCACAGTTAATCAGCAGACACATAACATCTTGATATTAATTAATTGTTAAATACTGAACTAAATTGGTCCATTGGTCAGAAAGAAAGAAAGAAAGAAAGAAAGAAAGAAAGAAAGAAAGAAAGA
>CAIGQQ010033155.1:2445604-2458765 GCA_903798035.1 Danio albolineatus
CATTCCAATCAGCCATGTTGATTCTGGAGCAACATTCCAATCAGCCAATCAGAATTAAGGGAAACGTTTACGTTTAAGTTTAGACTTATGGTTAGGTTTATGCACTTTGCATGATTGTTATTTAACTATTGTTCTATTTTCTATGTTCCAGGATCAACATAGATGTTAGCAAAATCATGACGTGCAAAGATTACACATGTGAGGTCTGTGAGGTCATGTTTCAACTTGAGAAGTTCATGTTTATGCATCTATTAGACAACATCTAAACACAAAATTGCTTGATGGCAAGATGAGGGAAAGAAGAATATTGACAGCACCGTACATCTTTATCTGCTGGCCACAGCCATATCACCCTGCAGCTCAAGACCGGTTACTCACTGAAGCAAAGCAGGGCTGAGCCTGGTCAGGAACTGGATGGGAGACCAATAGCTGGTGCCATTGTCCTGCGGCTGCCACTGCATCATCCAAGTGGATGCTGCACGCTGGTGGTGGTGTGGAAAGACACCCCCCATTTCTTTTTGATTGTGAAGCTCTTTAAGTGTATGGCCATACACGATAAATGTGCTATATTTATACGCATTACATTACAATAAAAAATGTATGCAGAAGAGATTGGTCAATTAACAGATATCAGTATTTATTCATTAACCAGTGTTTTACGTTTATTTTCACATGCAGATTGCTTTATGGGACCTTGATTTGTGCTCTGACAACTTTAGATGTTGACAATTCAGTTTAGCAAATTGATTTTGTTGACATTTCAGTAGTTTCAAACAATAGATTGTGAACGAAATACTATCTTTATTTAAATAAATCTGCAAGAATGGCAAAAATATTGATAACTCTTTACTGGGTTCTTAATTTACATGAGCAAACCAACCAAAATAGTACTGGAAACACTAAAAATGTTATTAAAGGTCACTTAGTTTAATCTTTTGACATCAAAAGCTTTCAGTGCAGAGATTAAGATCCCTCATAATGCAATTTGAAAGTGTAAATAAACAGAAAATGTAAATAAAGAAATACAGGAATAGTTGTACGCTGTATTTTTTACAGTGTATTACTTTCTGCAAAGTTTATTATTATTAATATCAATAATTTATGTGGTCGGATGCCATTTTGGATCTTACCAAAAATGTAATACAATTTTGTTTGTTGATATCTTGTGACTTAACATGCCGAACCACAGACTTAAAGCAAAAGATTCACCAAGGTCGTACAGTTCATACTGCGTTTTCTTTTTTTCTTTTGGAATCATTCATACTTACAGTCCAGTAATGTGCCTATGATACCCTAAAATGCTCTCCGTGTAGGCAGCTCACTGTGGTTTTTGAACAGTGAGTGAGATCGATTGGTTTAAAAGCTGCCTTTTGGGATTGCGAAGGAAACAACAGTGGTCTTTCATAAGGCATATCAAAGAAGCCTGTTCGCAGTGTCATTACCTTTTTATGGCTTTTCTCTGTGTGAGTGTGTGAGAAAGTCTACCATTTAATTTACATCAAAAGTGCTTGGCTTGCCGTCGGTCGTGCCTGTTGACAGTGAAGAAGACTTCAAGCCTTCTGCTGCTGTGTGCATTCTGAAACAACATGGAAAGTTGGAGTCATGCTTTTTAGTTCTGAGAGGTTGTGATTTATTGATTAAGGAGATCATGTTTTATTCAGGAGAAGGAGATGGAGAGCATGTGTGTGTATGTGTATGGTATGTGTGTGTTCTGGCAGAGGACGGTTGCTAGTGGGATATGATATGGTTAGATAGAGACATGAAGCTAAAAGAAGTGAAATGGTGTGCATATGTGTGTGTGTGTGTGTGTGTTAGTTGTCAAGGTCTATTTGTGTCAGGTGCTAACAGCTTAATTGTAATGCACTGCATCTGGCCTTTATACATCTCAAAATGGATGTGCACTGCCAGATTTTTAAATGGAGTTCATGTACTGGGATTTACATCATTTCCCGGAAGTCATCAAAGCATTACACTCTCAGAAATAAAAGCACAAAAGCTGACACTGGGGAGGGATCTTTTCAAAAGGTACATATCAATACCTAAAAAGTTCTAATGTGTGCCTCATAATACCAAACATGTTCAAAAGTGTACACTAAATGTACAAAAGTGTGCCTTTAAGGTATCAATATGCGCCAGTAAGTTACAAAAGTGTACCCCAGTTACTGATTTTGTATCTTTATTTCTGAGAGTGCAGATATGTGCTAAACAGTTGAAGTCAGAATTATTAGCCCCCCTTGTTTATTTTTTTCCCCAATTTCTGTTTAACGGAGGGAAGATTTTTTTTCAACACATTTCTAAACATGATAGTTTTAATAACTCATTTCTAATCACTTATTTATTTTATCTTTGCCATGATGACAGTAAATATTTGACTAGATATTTTTCAAGATACTTCTATACAGCTTACAGTGATACTTAAAGGTTTAGCTATGTTAATTAGGTTAACTAGGCAGGTTTGGGTAATTAGGCAAGTTATTGTATAATGATGGTTTGTTCTGTAGACTATCAAAAAAAATAGCTTAAAGGGGCTAAAAATTTTGCCCTTAAAATGGTTCTTAAAAAATTAAAAACTGCTTTTATTCTAGCCAAAATAAAACAAATAAGACTTTCTCCAGGAGAAAAAAAATATTATCAGATACTGTAAAAATTTCCTTGCTCTGTTAAACATCATTGGGGAAATATTTAAATATTCAAAGGGGGGCTAATAATTCTGACTTCAACTGTAAGTTTGAGATTTCATTCATATAAATTAGCCGTATAAAACATTTGGCTAAAGAATATTGTCGCTCTTTTAAAGTATTGAATGAAGTGTTTACATTGAAGATACTAGTGCAGTGGTTTACAACAAGAATTACACTAAAATATCAATATAAAGTATAAAATACTATAATATTGTTTATGGGACCTTGATATGTGCTCTGACAACTTGTTGATGTTGACAGTTCAGTTCAGCAAGTTGATTTTGTTGACATTTTAGCACTTTCAAACAATAGATTGTGCATGAAATAATATCTTTATTAAAATAAATCTGCAAGAATGGCAAAAATACTGGTAACCCCTTACTGGGTTCTTAATTTACATGACTAAACCAACTAAAATATCACTGAAAACATTAAAAATGTTATTAAAGGTCACTTAGTTTAACCTTTTGACATCAAAATGCAGAGATTACACTAAAATATCAATATAAAGTATAAAATACTATAATATTTGTTAATTATTTGTTAATTGAAATATGAAATAGACTGAAATCATGTTTCTTATCTTTTTTTAAACATGTAGAATCATGATTTTGAATTATTATATAAAACAGTAAATGTATTGATGTTTATTTTTTGTATATATATTACAATAAAGTAGCATTGTTTGTTGAGTCATTTTTTGTAATAATTACCTTTGCAACATATATACACTATTGTTTTTGTTTGTTCCTGAGGTATATGCTCATTGTTATTAAAATCAATGATGACATATCTACACAACATCCATAACGAGGTACAAAACTGAACACAATGACTGTAAATGTTGTTTGGAGAATGATGTGTTATTTTCTGTAGAAAATGAACTTCAGATGTCATGAAGTTGCCAATTACTGCAACTATCAACAAAAGCAACAACATAGAGTTAGCAAGAAAACAAACATTGTGGAAGTCAGTGGTTATAGGTTTACATTTTTCTTCAAAATATTTGCTTTTTGAGTTCAACAGAAGAAAGAAACTCATTAAGGTTTGAAACAAGTGAAGGGTGTGTAGATGATTACAGAATTTTTATTTTTGGGTGAAGTTTAAGTGAAGTTTATTTATAAACAAATTTCGAGAGGATCACATGCTTATGATTGTTCTCAGCTGTACCAGCATCTCATGATCGATTATTCAATCAGATGATTTCTAACTCTCTATAAATAAGTTTTATTAATATAAAATTAAAACTTATATATAAGTTTTCTTATCTCAACATCTTCGTCTTGAAGATCTGTGCGGAGTTTCGCTTGTTCTCCCTGTGCTCGTGTGGGTTTTCCCTGGGTTCTCTGGTTTCTTCCCACAGTCTAAATAACATGCACCCTAAGTAAATTGAACGCACAAATTGATACCACAGTTAAGCTCTTAGCGAGTACACCTCACCTCAGTTCCTTCACTAGCTGGAAATAAGCCTAGGGGGGAGTTCATTGAGAGCTACCTGAGCTCAAACTCTCCTCTTGCCCTGCAAATAGGAGGGAGCCCAGGGCTCGAGGATCTCATAAGCTCAGGGCTCTCTCCTGGGACAGCATGCCAAACAAGCTTTATTATCAATCATCAGCTAAATGTGAATTCTTAAAAAGGGAATCAATCTTTCATTCAAACATTCATTTTCCTTTGGCTTAGTCTTTATTTCGGAGGTCACCACAGCAGAATGAACTGCTAACTATTTCAGTATATGTTTTACACAACGGATGCCTTTCCAGCTGCAACCTAGTTCTGCGAAACACCCATACACTCTCATTAACGCACACACTCATACACCACGGCCAATTTAGTTTTTTCATTTTACTTACACCCCTTGTCTTTGGACTGTGGGGGAAACCGGAGCACCTAGAGGAAACCCACGCAAACACTGGGAGAACATGCAAACTCCACACAGAAATGCCAACTGACCCAGCCAGGACTCAAACCAGCAAATTTCTGAATCACTGTAAACATAAAATCCGTGTAAAACAAAAAACGTAAAAGTTCTTAAAAGCTTTGACATACATGCTGGAGGTCAGAGACAGCTTAAAATGGTCCAAATGGGTGTGAATTCAGCTCTAAGTGGGCTGTACAAATATCCTTGGGCTTTTGATTGATTAGTTTAATGTCTTGTATATGACACAGAGTCCAACCTTTTGTGCTTTATTAATGTCTCCACCTACCCCAAACCTTGACCTCCCCCTTACAGTTATCTGTTGTGTTTTATCAATGTCTACACCCCAACCCTAAACCGCCCCCTTAGAGTTATCTATTATGTTCTATCAAAGTCTACACCCACCACAACCCTAAACCTACCCATTACAGTAATTCAAAACCAGTTATTGTTGTTGAACAGCATCACATGCTCAGTATCCACATCTGCAACCCTTGCTTTAACCCAGTCTACACCCCACCCCCCCCCCCCCAAACTACTTGCTGCATAAGCATAAGCAATACAGTATACTTGAAAGGTTTTGATGTCTATAAACTTGAACTGAGTACTATTATAGAATTTACTTTTTTATATTTATTCTTGTCTGAACTTAATTATTGAATATAAAAATATAATTAGTATTTTCTCGCATTTACTTTACTACAGAATTCTTTCTAGCAGTGCTGAGACAACCTGTCAGGAGAAGTACAAAGATGTCATGTGTGTGTGTGTGTGTGTGTGTGCATGTGTGTGTGTGTGTGTGTGCGCATGGGTGGGTGCGTGCATGCTTGCGTGTGTGTGTGTGTGTGTTCTAGGTATATGCCTTTTCAAAACTAATCAGCTGATGAAAGTCTGTCAGTTCTTGAAAAAAAAATAAAAGGCATAGTCTTTGATTTAGGTCAGATATTTCTGCTGACCTGATGCATGCTTTTATGATTTGTCACATACCACAATATGGCCCTGGTGAAATCTCCGATATAAGTGTAATTTATGTTGGACCATGCAAAATATATCTTTACCTCAATTAGTCACGACTGACAGCACTGAGTGACTTCTGAGCGCCCACTCAGACATCCTCATTTATATGTGAAATTTAAATTAAATTACAAGCCAAAATAACCCTTGTGCTAATGTTAGAAATGTTTTTTGTTTTTTTTCTAGGAAAATAAATCAGGGGAAAGCAAGTCATGAGATTTTTGACACTGTCAGCACTTCACTGAAAACTACTGTTCACTGTAAGTAACTTTTTTTATTCTTTTTATCTTTTTCTTTTGACATTTCTGTGCTTACATGTCCTTCCCATGCTTTTGTGGGTTTCCCCCGGGTTCCCTGGTTTCCTCTTGCAATCCAAAAATCTCAACATAAGTAAATTATAGTCGAGCTCTTAGTAGGCAGTATATATTTCTATAGCTATCCCTATAATAAGTCATTAGCCATAATTAAGTCTGGGGAGTTCTCAAAACCTACCTGAGCTCAAACTCCCCTCTTTCCCTGCTAACAGTAGGGAACTCAGGGATCGAGGATCTTATAAGCTCAGGGCTCTACAGCATGCCAAACATGCTTTATAATCAATCATCAGTTAAGTGTTAAATTTCGAATGTGATATAGTAAAAATGTGAAGTTGCAAGCAACAAACCATCAAAATATGGGCGAAATGATATCCCACTGTCGTTTAGCATAACATGTATTTCTGTTCTAGTTGTTGAAATATATAGAGTTAATGCTTAATAAATAATGAATTAAATATTTGCTAATGCTTAATAAATGATTCATAAATTAAACAACTATCTATATATTTGAATAGAATAAGAGCAGAATAAGAGTAGGGGTTTAACCCCGGCATCCTTGCCATATGTGCCCATTGGCCTCTGTCCATCATGGTCCTCTAACCATCCCCATACCATTATTGGCTTCATCACTCTGTCCCCTCTCCACGAATCAGCTGGTGTGTGGTGTGCAGTCTGGTGCAAAATGGCTGCCGTCGCGTCATCCAGGTGGATGCTGCACACTGGTGGTGGATGAGGAGGATATATATATATGTTTCATTGATTTAATGAATCATTTATTAAGCATTAGCAAATATTTAAATCATTATTTATTAAGCATTAATAGACATTGGTAAAAAGTTTCTAAATACAGCTATAAATGCTGCATACTTGATTTATAAGCACAAGTATAATGTGCTTAAGGATTGTGTTTTCATACTTTGTTAATGATTCATTTTTCATTAGTAAATTAAGTATTGTATTATTTAAAAAATATATTATTTATGAATAGTTGGTGTTTTTTTAAGAACCTTCAGAATGCATAAATTAAGTAAATGATTAATAAACTATTCAAATTCTATATACATCTTATTATTCAGGCATTTAGTAATAGTTACTTTGTATGTTAATAAATGTTTTATTAACTCAACATCCAGTTTTGTGACCTAATCTACCGAGGACTATTTATGTTTTGTAAATCCTTTATAAATGACAACTAAAGGGACATAAAGGTTCATAATAAAAGACTATTCATTTCTATTAATTTCAAGACACACAAATGAAACTGTATCAAATGGAAAATAAATCTTTGCAGTCGTATCTAAAATAAAATTACTGTGCAGTTTAAACATGACTAAATAACATTGAAATGCATATTGTTCAATTATTATATTGTTGTTGTTTTGTCCCAAATTATGTTGTATTTTGACACTCCTGTTATTCCATAATGTTTAAACTTTACAGTCATTTAGTTTTTTAGATTACAAAGATGTATTGTTCTATTTGTTACTTAGCCTTTATTTGTCATTTATAAGGGATTTATGAAGCATTATTAGTCCTCACTAGATTAGGTCACAAAACTGGAAGAAGTTGAGTTAATAAAGCATTTATTAACATACAAAGTAAATATTACTAAATGCCTGAATAATAAGATATATAAATGATTTGAATAGTTTATTAATCATTTCAGCACACAGTCAGCAGCTCACTGAAAACTACTAAAGTTCACTGTAACTTTTTTATTATTTGTTACACCAATTAAAATTCGATTTATATTCAAATATGTAAAGTTTTTTCATAAACTAATTTGGGGAGGATCACGTGTTTATGATTGTCCATGGCTGGTCCTGCATTAGCTCATTTACCAATCAGATGATTCCTAACTCACTATAAAGAGTTTCTTCCTCAGTTATCTTCATCTTGATGAATACCCCCTCCACCCCTACTCCTCCCTCTGTTTCTAGATTGGGCAACACAGCACCCCAGTGATTATCACTGTTGCCTCACATGTCACTGGTTAAAGTCCTTACAGGGCCATTTCTGTGCAGAGTTTGCATGTCCTTCCCATGCTCACGTGGGCATTTACTTAACTTACGCATTCTTTAACAAAATATGTCAAGAATACAGAATTTCTAGCTGTATTTATAAACTGTTTACTATCATCTACTAATGTAGAGTTAATGCTTAACAAATAATGAATGGACTATTTACTAATGCTTAATAAACTACTCATAGTGTGTAGTTACCAATACCATAATGTTACCAATTCATTTTATTTTAAACACATCATTTTAATCATGATTTGTTGCTCATTAATATAAACACACATACACACATCACTACACTGACACTTCAAAAACATAATGACGAAATATTTTGTTCAAAGGGGCGCCACGGTGGCGTAGTGAGTAGCACGTTCGCCTCACAGCAAGAAGGTCGCTGGTTCGATCCCCGGCTGGGCCAGTTGGCATTTCTGTGTGGAGTTTGCATGTTCTCCCCGTGGTTGCGTGGGTTTCCTCCGGGTGCTCCGGTTTCCCCCACAGTCCAAAGATATGCGGTACAGGTGAATTGGGTAAGCTAAATTGTCCATAGTGTATGTGTGTGAATGAGAATGTATGGATGTGTTTCCCAGAGATGGGTTGTGGCTGGAAGGGCATCCGCTGCGTAAAACAAATGCTGGATAAGTTGGCGGTTCATTCCGCTGTGGCGACCCCGGATTAATAAAGGGACTAAGCCGAAAAGAAAATGAATGAATGAATATTTTGTTCAAAGATTTTGTATCTTTTAAATGCTTTTTAAAAACACTAGAATAACTTTACAGCTAAATCTTTTCCAATGGCCGAAATTAGCCTTTGAAAACAAAACCCCAACCGTGCACCAGGCTTAACACTCTAAATGACTGCAATTTTGGTTTGTTCATGCACAGATGTCCTAGTTTGCTAATAATTAGACGGTAAAGATGGTGGCATGTGGGGGTGAGATTTGACTTTAATTAATGCAAAGCTGAGTTTCCGAAAGACTAGAATCAAACAGTGTTTGTAAAGACTGCACATGTGGAATCCCTAGTGAGAGGGATCAGTGCAGACTAACTGCTTAAGTGGCTCTTCTGGGGTTTATGAAGACGCAGATTCTCCCCTTACTAATTCTCATTGTGTCTTATGAGAGTCTTACGAGACATGCAGAGCACTACAGCTATGAAAACGCTGGAATCTTGAGAGGTCAAACGGGCTGATGAGATCAGACCCATTCAGAGCTGCATTCCTCTCTCTGATACTCATCCATTTCCTCTTTCATAATTAAACCTTTGAGATCATGCCAGAAGATGAAACACTGCAGTGGGTCTGTTGTTTGGAGAGGATTTAGTGAACACAAAAGCTATACACAAATCATTTGGCGCAGTGCATCTGCTTGGGAGAGAGATTGTTTTGGTGATGGAAATAGTTTATAAAAAATCCCCACATGGTGTTAAAATATGAGCGTGTGCACGATACACTCCTAATCCAAGCATGCAAATCCACATAGAAAATGCTCCTTTTGTGGATAATCCACACTTTCTGACATAGAGATTATGACATAGAGAAAATGCCAACAAGCATTCTGCCGGCTATAGACAGGAACTGTTGAGTTTAAAGAATGTCCTTGAGTTAAGAAGTTGTATTTTTAACCTGACTTTGCTTACAAGAAAGCTTAAAATAGAGGCATTTGAGGTGTCACAAAATATATGCACTCTTCTACTGTACATGCACTATACAAAGTTACTATGATCTACTATTTTTTTTTACACTTAAAGATACTAAGTAATTTTTTAAAGTTAATGTTTCTAAAGAAATTGAGTAAAATTGTTAGATAAACTATTGTCATACATCAAATTTACTGAATTTACAAATTTTAGAACCAATGCAATGATTATTCTAAGCCATTCATTCATTCATTCATTCTCCTAGGACAGTCAGGTCTGACTTTGCTTAAACAAAAGTCTTGTCAATTAACAGAAATAATGTACAGTATACAATATAAAGTCATGGTGCAGTGGAAAAAGACTTACTATTGTGTATGACTCCCATAAGCTTGGATGACTGCATCCATAAATCTTTGCAATGAATGACTCAAATAGCTGATTAATAAAGTCATCTGTAATGGCAAAGAAAGCATTCTTGCAGGACTCCCAGACTTCATCAAGATTCTTTGGATTCATCTTCAATGCTTCCTCCTCCATCTTACCCCAGACATACTCAATAATGTTCATGTCTTGTGACTGGGACGGCCAATCCTGGAGCACCTTGACCTTCTTTGCTTTCAGAAACTTCAATGTGGAGGCTGAAGTATGAGAAGGATTGCTATCCTGCTGAAGAATTTATCCTGTCCTGTGGTTTGTAATGTAATGGGCAGCACAAATGTCTTGATACCTCAGGCTGTTTGTTGACAATTCCTTGTTGACATCCACTCTGCAGATCTCTCGCACGCCCCCTAAATGTCACCCAAATCATGATTTTTCCTTCACTAAAGTTAACTGATTTCTGTGAGAATCTTGGTTCCAGTAGGTCTTCTGTAGTACTTGTGATGAGTGAGATGCAGTTCAACAGATGACTGATCTGAAAAAATCTACCTTCTGCCACTTTTCCAAATGATCAACTAGAAATCAAGTAAATGTTGCTCTTGCAACTGGGATGGACGACAAGACTTTTGTCAGGTACTGTGTTGTTTCTAGTATTCAGTTCAGAGTAAGGGACATCCAATGTTCTTCTAAACATTATATTTATAATAATAATAATAATAATATTATTAAAATGTTTTTACAGTGTTTACAGCTGTGTAAATACCAATGTTAAAGCCAAACTGTTGTTGCTGATGTGTACATCTGTTACCCAACAAAAGAAAACCTTCTTGAATTATTATGTGAAGGTTCAAATGCACAGTGTATGTTTGTTTAATATTTTGTTCAGATATTTTAATCACTTTTAGCTTCAGAATTAGACTAAGAGTGTTAATTTTGTTAAAGTACACAGTCTGTAGTTGTAACAGCCAGGCCAGGTTCTCCTGCTCACAGTCACCCCGATTATTCAGTTTTGCCTTTCCCCCGCACCTGCATGTGTAACCGTATTCTGTGGTCTGTGTTATGTGGTTAATAACGAGAGGACGCCATTTTGAGTCTGCACAGAGAATGTTATTATATTTGTGACAGATCGCCAGCTTCAGCTCATACCATTAAATGTACACTTTTCTGTTCAGGGAAAAGGTGGAAAAGCAGAAGACAACGGGCGAAGAAAGGAAAAGAAGTGGAGGCAAAGATAGGAAAGTGAAAGAGCTGATACAGAAATTAATAAAGACAAATAACTCACAATTACAAAAACCAGCATATAAACCGTGACAATCCTCACATTACATCGTTAAAATAAAAATCATGAATGCATACCTGCACAGAGAATGTTATTATATTTGTGACAGATCGCCAGCTTCAGCTCATACCATTAAATGTACACTGTCAACAAAAATAACATTCCGCAATATAATGTATTGTCTTTACATGACTAAAACAATTGATTAAAATCAAACTTAAATATGTATTTGTGTGTGTGTGTTATTTACAACCAGTACTACGTTCTCTGTGATTATGTGGAACAGATGTAGCGTACCTTTTCTGTTCAGGGAAAAGGTGGAAAAGACCGCTCAAACAATTGTACGACAGGTATGTCTGCTTGGACTATACCACCTTGATGTTAACCCCAAGGGGGAGAAGAGGAGAAACCACTTTTGTTTGAGACTCTTGTTTAGACTCTTTTTACATTTATGTTTATGAACACAAAACACATTTAAATGAACAGTAATTAAACAAGGAGAAATATGGTGAAATCAATATACTTGAAAATGATCCTGTTACACATGTCATCCCCAGCCATTCACACGAGTCCCATAAATACCTGCACGTCAGCTCACTCAGTGTCTGGCCTTGTCGATTGACAGAAGGACGAACACTCATGGTCAGTGATATCTAGCATTTCTGAAGGTTACTTACCTGTCTCGTTTCCCTTTTATCTCCAGTATTCCTCATCTCCTCCTAGTGTGATTCCCTCCTGGTCTTGTGTCTGTTATTCCGATCCCTCCGTAAACCTGGTCCATCCATAATATCCTCCAGTCCTTCCATATCATCTGATCCACATCTCAACTTCCAAGCTAAAATAGACTGTTTGGTCTTACTTTTCATATGCCACCATATTCAATAAACTGTTTACATGACGCACAGTACTGGTCTGTCCTCCTTCTGTGGAGCAATATAGGAAGAAATCAAATAAATTTAATAGAGCTTATAAATTGAAAGATGGCCTTCTATTATAGATATAGGAGAAATAATATGAATAATTAAATAAACATACGTCTTAAAGGGCAGATTTCTGCAGAAAGTTAGCATTTTCACTATGTGTGACTAATTTGCGTTGACAGTTTCTTCCCCGTATTATTCTTAAGACAGGCTTTACTTTGACAGCCTCTGTTTCTGCCTTGCAAAAGAGCTTTAAACTTTAAAGGGTAAGAGACGTAGATAGCCACAAAGTAAGCCTTTTCATTTCTCATTTACTCATTTTCTGTCAAACTTATTTTTGAGCAGGTGCATGTGGAATCTGTGGATAATACTGTTCAGATGCAAAACCCAGCAATGCCGCGTGGCATGAATAAGCTATTCCAAATAATGGCACATATTACTATTTATTCTTATGTGGTTTAATGCCTTTTGTTTGTGACTGTTGTTATTTGTTTGTGCCCTAGTTGGTGTTGACTTCAGTGTTTTTGTCTTGTGGTGATTATTCAGAGCCTGTCTGTTTTTTTACATACTGTTTTTGTTTATCACAATTATTTTAATTTCTCCATATGCATCTGAATGCATCAAGTGTTGGCACTAAGAAACATACAGTGTGGCAATTTCTGTGTTTTTCTGTGATTTCTAGTATCATATTTACAAGTCACTAACTTATTCTCGTCCCCCAAAATCCTGAATAAAATGAGAGAAGAGAATAATGTGGAGAATCTGAATGAGCAGTCAGTTCAACACTGCAGCTGGAATTCTTAATCAATCCAAGGCTAAACAGGGTAAAGATTTTGAGATATAGTGTTTTAAAGAGTTTGACTGAATGCCGTATACGTGACCAAACATCATCAGTGACATTAAAAAACAATCAAAAGGATAAGTTTAACCTTTACATGAGAAATATGTTAATTGTGTATGGACAGAAAACTGGTCCTATATTTTCATATATCTTGATTTTGTTTG
>CAIGQQ010033155.1:2459165-2518445 GCA_903798035.1 Danio albolineatus
TTGATTGCGGAGGATATATATATAATTCTGCTTCTATTCAAGCCCAAATAAAACAAATCAGACTTTATCCAGAAAAAAATATTATAGGAAATACTGTGAAACATCCCTTGCTCAAACATAATTTGGGAAATATTTGAAAAAGAAAAACAAAGTCACTATAGGGCTAATAATTTTGATTTACTTTAAAGTGTAAAGTTTAGAAAAGTACTTTCTCACTCACTTTCTTTTTTTTTACATGAAATGACCTCACTGACACTGTCTTTCTTAGATATAAATTATTCATCTTTCCACCTCAGTTTGTTCTCACTACTGTGAGGATGTTGCCCCTCTTGTTGTAATTTCCAAGCTAATTATGAGCGGGCGAGCATCTCTGCGTACACATTGTGGAAAGCGGGTTGGGATGAATTGTAATTCTGACGGCAGCAGTTGCTGCCATTCCCTCTAGAGATGTACTGTTCTCAGCTTTAACAGCAGATTAACAATGACCAGTCCGCTCTCAGCAGAGATGCTCTGCTAAATCACAAACACCTCAGTGCCAATGAAATGCCAGAATTGAGCAGGCACGAGTGGGTAGGCCAGATGGTTCAGGCACCGTCCTGTCTATTATTATGATGGAAACACGGGCCTGAAGAGACATTCTGGGGACATTTTGCAACTAGCAATCTTTTATATTTCTAATGGACCTCACATAAATTTAAAATGTCTTGATAATGCACTGTTGCATCTCCAATGTGTTGCCTCGTGGTACTTACTAGGTTATATGATTCTGGTAATCTGCCTTGTTCCTTGATGAATTTCCAGGCTAATATATTCTCATTAGTCTCTCATTGCCATACTGTGGTCTATCAGCATAAAGTCTTGCACAGATTGCAGTTTATTCTGCCAAAAAGGCAACAAATTAGACAGAAACCATCTGACTGACATGTAAACTAACCAGTCAAAACTGACAATCATGTATATGTTTTGATGTCTTGGCACTGCCAATATAGAGTTATATGGATGTATTAAAATCAGAATAAAACCGATGTTGCAATAGACTTTCATGCCCTGTTCAACAATTGGCAGATTAACACAGCTACTGGGAAAAAAAGTGACTTAAAAATTGACCGTTGCAAATTGATTGGATCACTAGATGGATGTTGTTTGCTCTTAGTCAGCCTCATGTGATTGACAGGCTGTCCCGCCCTCACGCTCAGAGATGTTGTTGAAGAAGGAGAAAATGTTGTTTGGATTAAAGATGCTCTGCTAAATCATTTATAATAAACACTGTAAGAATATTCATTAATTATCAGATTTTGACAGCTTGTGATTCATGAGCGTCTTCTGCTGTTAATATACACTTAATTTGCACTATTGGACCTTGATCTCTATTTTGACAAGATTTGATGTTGAAAGGTTTAACAAGCTGACTTTTGTAGTAGTTTAAAATTGTAAACAGTCTCGGTTGGTTGTAAATGATTAAACAGAAGATGAGCTGCAGGTATCTGTTCTGTCATTGTATGTATTTACAGTATATCAGTATATTTTATCTCATATCATACATTGTTTCACTTTGTTAAAAGGAAGAGTTCAATTTTTACCATCAAAAGTCAGAACAGAAATCATGGTTCCATATTGCAATTGTTTTTATAAAATAAGGACAGTTGATTTTTAATTTGATTGTGACAAGCCTTGAGTAAAAGACTTTCTGGATTGGTGAACATTGGGGCAGCAGTGGCCTTATGGTTAAAGATTTGGACTTGTGATCCAACAATTGTTCCCCCCGTATACTATTCTGGAGAGCCCGAATTATGTATTTTGTTTTTAAAATGAACACTACGGGGCAGTATGATGCCATTGATGGCTTCTGTTTCTTTTCACGCTACCAGCTGACCATTTACCTCAGAGTGGACTGCCGTTACCAGTTTGTCCACTGGCTCGCCATGTATGTTGGTAGACTTGAGACACAGAGAGGAGTTGACCGCGATTTAAAAAAAGCAGGTACAGCAAAAATAAAAGGTTAAAAAAATAAAATAAACAAGTAAATAACAGGGTGAGAATGTGGTCAAATCTGAAAAATGTGGTAAAAATCAGGGGGCAACAAGGGCTTTTCTTTTTCTGGATTGCTTTTGAACACACTTTTGTTTGGGTTTAGAGGAAGGAGGTGATTGGGTCGATCAGTGCTTTTAAAAACATTATCTGTTGGGTTTAGGGAAGGGGTTTAGTGGGGGCTCTGGTCGGTTGGTCAGTCAAAGAGTCAGTCAGTTGACAGTGGCCTCTGGTGAATTTACGCCAGAACAGCAGGCACGAATGGCACTCGTGAGAGAAATCTGAGTTCTGAAAAAGCATACAAAGCTGTCTCTGGTGGATTCGCGAAAACAAAAACAGCAAAAAAAAGTACCTCCAGGCATGTATTTTCTGATCCCCAGCAATGTATATAGGGGTATGCATCAATAATGAACCTAGGCTGGATCCAACGGTTGTAGGTTCGAGGCCTAGTACTGCCAGGGATTAGGTACAGGAGTGAATAAACAGTATGATGTGTGTGAGAGACTCAGTTTTGATAAAAGTGTCTGCTAAATAAATAAAACATTCAATCATTTATTCATTTTCCCTTCGGCTAAGTCCCTTTATTAATTTGGGGTCGCCACAGCAGAATGACCCACCAACTTATCCAGCATATCTTTTACACAGCGGATGCCCTTCCACCTGCAACCCATCACTGAGAAACATCCATACACTAGATCCATACATTACTAGTTTGTAAACATTCAATACTATGTAGTGCTAAAAACCGAGGTTCTGCCTAGCCAAAGACAAAGAACGAAGATGGAACTGTATAAGGCCTGGGTAATCATTAACAAGCAAAACAACTGCATGCTGACAGTGAACTGCACCTGTATGGCTGGGTATGTGAACTTACATTTTTACATTTCATTCTTAGCATTCAGTGTCCGCAGTTTATTGAACCATTTTTAACTGTTTTTGCTGAAATCATTGCTGTAGTCAAAATGAGTAATGTGTATGATTCAGAATAGCATGAACTTACCTGATTTATGCATTTTTATTTAGGTCGTCTCTCCGTTCAACTTCCTTTTAGTCACAAATGTCTGTGGCTGGCATTAAATGCAGTGTGGTGTACGGTAAAAGTTTTCTATTTTTGGACGAATTTGGCATCCTACCACACAACACATGTTTGCTTTTGCAACCGGTCCTTTTAACCCAGGCTCATTGTGAAAACAAAGTCCTACGAACCACACTTTATGTGGTCAGAGGTACGTATGGCTGCGTTTCATTTTTTAATTAAACGATACGGGGCGGTGTGACGCCATTTCTTTTCTCGCTTACCAGCCGAACGCTAATCGATAAAATTTTGTTTGGGTTTATGGAAAGGGGAGGGTGGGACAGTCAATTTGGTCAGTCAGTCATTCAGTCAGCCAACCAACCAAACAGTCAGCCGACAGCGGCCTCTGGTGGGTTTACGTGAGAACAGCAGGCATGAACAGCACTCGCGAGAAACATTTGAGATTTCAAAAAGCATCCGCAGTGGCCTCTCGTGGATTTGCAAAAACAAAAAGTGCAAAAAGATGTACCTCACGGGACGTATTTCACGGCCTCCAGAAACGTACTCAGGACTACGTTCTCATAATGAGCCTGGGTTGGCTCTTTTTCAGCAACTGGGGACCCGTGTGACATCATGTGTGATGTAGGGAGGCAATTCGTCTATTGGATCTGATAGTAAAACACAGTAGGTCAGTAGCTGTTTTTTAGAATTTTGTACTTTTTTTAACTTAAATCAAAGCAGTGTCCATTTATGAACTTACATCAGTTGTCAAACATAAATGTAGAAGTTTACATTGGTGGGTAAACAAACTTTTGGGACCGAAATTTAAAAGCAACGCATTGGAAAAATTTAAAATATGCAAAACTGTTAGCCAGTCTATTGGACATTTACTTCCAAGAAATCTGCCAGGCCTATATTTGAATGGCATGTTCTAATGAGGGAGGTCAAAACTTCAAAATCATAATGCTTTCATGTGTGAAAATCTTGATAACTTTATAAGTGAACCTCAGAAAACAGTAAATATCAGACTCATCTCTAGCAGATACTGTTAGCTTTAAGAAGGAGTGGCCCCTGCTGGTTGGTGTAGATGAAGCACAAGCATCGGAAAATTAACATTAGCGTTAGCTTGGTGCTGAAATCACAGAGTCTCACTGTGAGGCAGTGGTCCCCTCTGGTTAGTGCAAGTGAAGAGCGGCAGCACACGTGGTGGCGCTGAATGATTTACAGCCTGTCAGTCCCCGAGCAACTGGAGTAGCTGTGACTCTCATCCAACAGCATCTTTAATGAATGGGGAGAGTGTTAAAAATACACAGGTTGTCAATTATTGAACATCTTCTCTCTCTCCCTCTCTCCCTCTCTCTCTCTCACCTTCATCTTTTTTGGTTTTTGCCCCCGTTTTAAAACCTGTATCCCATACAGTATATGTTTGTCACTAAAAAAACACTTGTCAAAGGCTTTATTTACAGTTTATTTTTATTTTTTAAGTAAAAGTTAGTACAGAAAAAAATAGGTAAAAAAAGGAGGGTGTTAATTTATACAGTTTTCATTTATGGGCATTATGGTGGCACAGTGGGTAGCACAATCGCCTCACAGCAAGAAGGTCGCTGGTTCGAGCCCCAGCTGGGTCAGTTGGCATTTCTGTGTGGAGTTTGCTCGTTCTCCCCATGTTCGTCTGGGTTTCCTCCAGGGTTTCCGGTTTCTCGCACAGTCCAAAGACATGTTCTATAGGTCAATTGGGTAAGCTAAATTGTCTGTAGTGTATGTGTGTGAATGTTAGAGTGTATGGGTGTTTCCCAGTGTTGGGTTGTGGCTGAAAGGGCATCCGCTGCATAAAAGATATGCTGGATAAGTTCCACTGTGGCGACCCCTGATTAATAAAGGGACTAAGCCGAAAAGAAAATGAATGAACGAATGGATGAGTTTCCATTTATATTTTTATCAATATTTTTATATTAAAAGACATCATTTAAAAGTAATAAGGTATTTTGACCCCCTCATGGATAACAGGCATGGGTTTAAACAGGCGTGGCTGATTGTAGACATGAAACTAAACACCCACTGGTATAATTGGCTAACTTTGCATATTTAAACATCTTCAAAAGTTCAAAAGGACAGTTGTGTGTAGACTGATGTAAACTGCTGCATTTATATTTTCCAGCCTACATCCTTCATAGATGAAGGCTTATGTGATTTATGTTAAAAATTCATGAAGACAAAGCAATAGTGAACAAAAAACAGAAAAACTGTTTTACATGCAACAGTACTGTCTGATCCAATATAGTCAGCACTTCATTGCGTTTAAGTTTTAGTCTTTATGAAAATCCTGTGTACAGTTGTGAATTGTTTAAAAACAAATCCACAGTTCAGACTGCATGATTTTAGCCCCAATCTTGACTCGCCGACATGTTATGAGCAATCACTGACAAATGCCTGAAATCACAGGCAACTCGTTGCTCTTTCGCATGAGTAACAATCACATAGTGTGAACTATCAAAGATGCGACCTGAGAGAATCGCAGATGAATCGCCATCACCCATGACATATTTGGCATGATAAATATCTGGAGCTGTTGAACATTCAAATCATGCCGTGTGAAATGTGTTCTGATTGAAAATAACAAGTTCAATTTCTACCCCACTAAAGGCTTTTTTCTCATTATGTAGTTAATAACAAAAGATATATTACATGACCTCACGTTGTTTCTATGTCACTTCTCGTGTGTGTTTGGTTGTGAGATGTAGTTTGGACAAAGTTGTCTGCGATTCTTGTTATTTTAAAGTCATTCAGTGTGAAACTAGCTGTCGCCAATCCATTCTACACTGTAAACACAGCACCGACAGAACGCTACCCCAGATAGTCATGCAGTGTGAAAACATCTGTGACACGACTACTTTGAAAACCATGCAGTCTGAACTCGGACAAAGGACAATGTTCATAATTACATGTAATGAATATTCGTTAGATATACAGTTTATCCGCTTATCCTAAAGTCTGGATCACATGTGTTTTTCCTCAACTTGTTACCTTCAGAGCATCCTTATTGTTTGATTTCTGTGTAGAGGTGTTTTTGCCTTTTTCTATTTAATTAACATGAGTTGGTGGATGGAGTTTAGCAGTACTGTTGCATAATAATGTGGCACATTCCACAATTTTGTCAGATTGGCTGTTTTTATTACCTTTTATTTGTAAAAAGATGAAGAAAACAGGTTTCTTAGGCTAACCATTCTTTTATATTGTCATTATAACATAATTGTAATAGTTTTTCTTCATATGATCACCAAAATTCTTGTATAGGATAGCTCCCAGTACACCTGAAAAGATGGAGCCTTTGACCACAGACAGTGTGGACCTGTTTACAGCAGGGATCCCCACAAAATATTTGGCTTTTATGTGTTGAGTTGAAGAGTTCAATTAAATTATTCTTTACACGCCATCCCTAACTTCCTCTTTTAGTGCTGTACATTAAACCTTTTTACAATGGTGTCTGAAACCCAGGATGAAAAACTCATTACACATCCATCCAATGAGATAAACCTCAGGAAAGAACGAGAAGACCTCTTCCGGCTGCTGGTCTAAGCACAGAAGGAAGTTCAGCTGACCATCTGGCACTTGCTAGGCCAAAAGGCCCTGATGCACTGCCAGTAACCCATGGTCCATAGAAGAAAATCTCATCTCATGGTGTGCTTTGAGGTGGTCAAAGAACCCCTCACTAACCTCTTTCTCTCTTTCTTTCCCTAAACCTATACCTGCTCCTAGGTCACGGGACAATGCAAACCCTCAAGCCCTGCAGCACAGAGTTGTGGTTCTATGAAATAGATCAGGAACGTAAGGGGGCCTGACGGAGAGTGCTGGTGCTGCCCCTCCTTCTCCAAGAGCATTGCATATGAGTCACAAGGTTGAGGTAGGGTGTGTGCATGGGGATGTGGTTGGCTACCCACTAGTGCCTGCAGGTATTCATTCCCAGGCAGCAACAGATAGAAATAAAGTGGATGTTAATTCCCACTTCAGGCATCCATTGATTTGGGTACAGAATGGCCAGAATTGACACAATTGGGGATTTTGAGTGCAGATGTCTCTTGGAAGACTGGGGAGTGGCTGTGGTTCAAGCTGGGAATGGGAAACTGGGACCTTCAGAGGAAAGGACAGGGAGGACAGAGTAATTGCTACCAGACTTAATGCTATTCCAGGTGGCTCATTGTAGTTCAATGGCAGCCCAGTTAGGGGAAGCGAAAACGTGTAAACAGCTCATGGTCCAATATATTTGATAGCGCTGGTGGTGTGTTGGGAAAAGCAGTTTAGTCCCCACGCCATTTCAAAAGCACTGTTGCATCCATAAGAAGTCCCCTTGAAGGAAACTGGCATGACTTCATCAAGTCATTATAATGTTCAGCACATGGCCATCATTTGCATTATAGTCCTTGTGGATTATGCTGCAAGATATCAAGAATAAATGTCATTGTGCACTATTTTCTGATTATTTTTGCTCTATCATATAAAGGATACCTATGTGTGGATCACTCATTGGTATCTTGATTTACAGCAGCCTTAGCCATCTTCCTTTTATTCTAGGAATGGGACAGAGGGGCTGCAGGGCTAATAGCCCCTCAACTGGAGTTGGTCGATGGGGGTATGTGATGAAGAAGGCATGGTAAGCAGAATTTGATCTAATGCAGAGATAAATGGTAATAAGGAGGTTAAGTGAATACTGACTAATATCTTTAATTTGAGTGATTGCCAGAAAGATGGATATAGCTCCATGCAACTAAACTGGGAGGAAGGAGGATTTTGACCACAACCAGTATGGACCTGTGTTCGGCAGGTAGCCTCATGGGATTTTTGATTTTTGTGTTGTGATTTCTGTTGGACATTAAAGCTTTTACAGTTACATATTACAGGAAAATGCAGTATATAAAGTGATTTACAGAAAATCCCTGTAAGAAAATATTCCTAAAGAGTTTTTTTCACACCAATGCCATACAGTAGAAAATACCATTCCCTAGAGAACCTTTTAGCAAAATATAAATATATTAATATAACTGAAAGAATCGTCATTCATTCATTCATTTCATTTTTTGGCTTAGTCCCTTTAATCTGGGCTCGCCACCCCAAAAGGAACCAACAACTTATCCAGCATACAGTATGTTTTATGCTTTCCAGGTGAAACCCATCACTGGAAAACATCCATACACTCTCATTCACACACAAACAATTTAGCTTACCCACTTCACCTATAGCTCATGTCTTTGGACTTGTGGGGGAAACCGGAGCACCCGGAGGAAACCCACAAAGAGAACATGCAAACTCCACACAGAAATTGTGTCAACTGACCCAGCCGAGGCTCAAACCAGCGTCTTTCTTGCTGTGAAGCAACAGAATATTTTTTCATTGTAAAAATCTTTCACAGAATGAAAAGGTTGAATGGATGTTCTTCAAGGAACCTTGAATGCGTTGGTGGTTTACCATTTTGGGGACTCTGAAATCCCAAGTGCCTTTAAACCAATTAGCCAATTACAGCAACTCTTCTGCCCCTTTCAGATCTTCATATTTAAACACCCTATTTAGCATTATATTTGACATCAACTCAGTGTTCTCACGTACTCTTCCATAGATGTTATAATGTATGATATGTTTATATGACAGTGCATCACAGTGGTAGTGTACAAGATTTTTTTTCTCTATGCATTATTTTAATGTTATGCAAAGACAACAACATTGTCAAAATAATCACCACTGATATGTGAAAGCTACAAAAACACTATATTGGGCATGCCAGTTGGCTGTGTAATTACGTATATATATATATAAAAAAAGATAAAAACACTTCTCTTCTAAGCACATACACAGGCACAATCCTTTAGTCCACCACTGTTGTTTTCATTGTCAAGTATTATATTAAATATGCATGTTCATGAAGTTATTGTTATAGTCTACAAACAACAATGATAATTTTCAAAAACATGCACATTTGAGTTTTCATTTTTAAGCCCCCGAATGCTATTATTGTGTAAATGAATGCCCAAAATGCATAACAAGTTCTCATTTTTAGTATAAAACAGTGTTGAGTAAACACCTCCTCAGTGATCACAATGATTTTATTTATTTATTTATTTTGAGAGAACTTTCCCTTTAAGTGCTGGGTCTGAGTCTATCATCAGTTTTCATTTGAACATTCACTTACGTTTTTCCATTACACGGTTCTCTCATTGTTCAAGTGCATCAAAGCCCCGTTTTGTTAACATATTGTACTGAAAAAAACAAGGAATTACATTAGTACAACAAAGCTCTGCTCCTGAACTCTGCAAACTCCTCCAAAACCCTCTCACCTCTGCGATTGTTCACACATGCAAATCCCTGCAAATGTATCGAATAACTAGGTCACTAATACTACCTTAAAACACATTGTCCTTTGGCCACCCCAGATCTCTCCAGCACTTTTTATCCCCAGCCAAAATCCAGAAAGAGATAAGCTGCCTCCAGATAAACAATATAATTTGTCATTCTTCCAAACAACAGAACTTTTATTTTTCCCCCCCTCAGGAGGTTTGAGTAGCCATATTTAGCACAGTTTCATATCTCACGACTTGCTGAATTTGGTTATGGCTGTTAAGTGTGACAAATCGCTGAAGGAGAGGTTGAATATACTGCTTATTACTATTTATTGTCTGACTACCCAAGATAACCATAAAAACAATATCTGCTACGCTGTAGTCATCATATAAGATTAACGATCCAAGAGTGGGACATATATTAATGATGTGCAAGATGGCACATGGATGTAGTGTTGCTCAATATTGCAGTGTTGCAAATCCCAGCGTATTAGCAGATGAACGAACGCTCCGGAAACGCCATGCGCAAGTACACACTGCCCCCTACAGGCTCATTCACATGCGCTCCGCAGATATTTAGTGCTGTAGGCGAAAAGACAGATGTGAGTTGTGATGCAAACTCCCATGTGCTCTATGACACAAATGAGAGCTGTGCTCCAACTGAGTGTGTGCTTTGCTCTGTCACTTGCAGAAGTAGTACAGAGAGGCGAAGCTAGACAAACGCAGCTTCCCAAAGAAGAAGGAGACTCAGTGTGAGATTTGAGGGGCTGAGACGAAGCTACTCTTTCTCCTTTAATGGCAAGATTTTTCTAATAAAAAAGGAAAGTACTTCGACAAACTTTTCCTTATGTTTCGCAAAATTGTCTGAAGAAACAGAAGGCAGAAGAAAACCACATATTTGAGGAACACATGTGAACGCAAGGAAGCACTGGTCATCATGCGAGAGATCTCTGTTTTGAGAACAATACGTGTCCATTCATTTCTTGTTGAATACTGTTTTATTTAAATAATTGTACATTATAAAAATGCTAATAACAATGTTAGAACTTAGAGCAAAAATATGTAGTTGAACTAATATTCTTTCCTTGGTTTATTTAAAGTAATGGTTTACCCCAAAAGTTTATTAGGCTACTCACTGTTTACTCATCAAGTGTTTCCAAACCTGTACACAAAAGAAAACAGTTTGAAGTAAGCTTGAAACATGTAACCATTGACTTCCATAGTATTTGTTTTTCCTACAATGGAAGTCAATGGTTACACGTTTCCAACATGTCTCAAAATATCATCTTTTGTGGTCATCAGAAGAAAACCACTCACACAGGTTTGAAATAAGTAAAGGGTGATTAAATGATGACAGAATGTTTATGTTTTGGGGATGAACTAACCATTTAAGATGATGTGAATAAGTTATCAAAATATATATGTTAAAATGTTGAATGAAAGAAGTTGGTGGTTCATTCCGCTGTGGCGACCCCGGATTAATGAAGGGACTAAGCCGACAGGAAAATGAATGAATGTTGAATGAAAGATTATATTTTCTTTCTTTTTTTAAAACTGAACTGAACTAATTAACAGGTGGCACGTTAGCTTATTGATTAGCACTGTCGCCTCACAGAATGAAGGTTGCTGTTTCGAGTCCCTATGGGGCCATGCAGTTGGCATTTCTGTGTGGAGTTTGCATGTTCTTCCGGGTGCTCCTGTTTCCTCCACAGTCCAAAGACATGCACTATTGGTAAATTGGATGAACTAAATTGGCTATGACTGTGACTGTGAGAGTGTATGAGTGTTTCCCAGTACTGGGTTGTGGCCGGAAGGGCATCCGCTTCATAAAAAAAACATATTTCAGAATAGTTGGTGCTTCATTCCACTGTGGTGACCCCTGATGAATAAGGGACTACGCTGAAGGAAAATGAATGAATGAACAGAAATGTAGCTCTGGGACAATAAACGATATTATATTGAATCGCGATAAAGTTTAAATAACAATGATAAGCTCTGGACTTTTTCACTCTATGTTGATCTAAGAGCCAATCACACAGCATAAATGTGCAACAATGGGAATCTAAAAGTGTGTTGATCTTAGAGATATACCAAATTTTTTTGGTCAACAAAAATGTAATGCCATTTAATGGACCCTCTAATTTTTGTGGCTCCAGTCATTGTTGGGGTACTCTTTTAAATTTGGAAGCGTTAACAACTTTTGAAATTCTGTTGAAATTCTTGATTCTGATTGGCTGGAGGGTGTGCTATATTTTCATTGAAACGCACAGGTAGTTCCAGTCAGTTTTGATCACAGTTCGAAATAAATGCGCTTCTCCCAAACATTTACAGTCACCATAGCAACTCACATGTGCTGTGCATGAAACTGACGAGGGCTATTAATGGCGGACGGGAAATCCGCAAAATTAGGAAAATACTCATCAACTATGCCACAAAATCAAGTTTTAAGAGTTTTTCAAGCAAGAATGTAGTTATTTTTAAGTCAAATCGGCAGTTTGTGTGTGAGAAAGAGCGTTTTTAAAAATGTTGGAAGCTCCAGGCGGTCAGCGGCAGCTCCACGAACGGCTCCCGCCAAGCAAAGCTATATATATTGGACAGAACATCTCGAGGTGCCGCTGGATCAAAGAGATCTCTTGCATCTCTGTTGTTAAAACGGGATATATAATTAATCTTTGGTGTATTTAACGGTCAGTCTTTGGACATTTGAGCCTATTATTTATTCTCAGGTGTATTGTTTTTGGCAAATCACAGAGATAAGTTTCATAATTCATCTATGAGCGTAAATAATGTAATATTACACTGATCCTTCATGTTTGGCTGATTGCTTTTGTTTTAAAGAAGATAAATAAAGCAGAATGTTTTCTGACCTGCCCTGATATGTTTTTTTCATTATGCAAAATTCAACTATATTTAACAGCAGAGATTTCTGAAATACGCTCTTGCAAGATTGCATTTTTTCCGTATCGCCCTGCCCTAAATGTAGCCAAATTTCTACAATTTTGTTGGAATCAAGTTTGGGCCAGTTACAAAATAACAAGCCAAATAATAACTTGAAGACATAATATAAAACAAATCTTTGGAACTATTTACTAAATATTGATAATTATTTGAAGCTGTTAGATTTTTTTTTACAGTGAATGATGAAAAAAGCTAATCTGATTTTAGCACTTTTTTATTTTATTTTATTTTACATTCTTTTAGTTTAGTTTTCTTTGAATCTGTAAAATTGTCACAGAAAGTTAACACCTGTCTATCACATACGTGATTTTTTACATGTGATGTAGTGTAGTTTGTGTAATGTTGTGAGTACACTTCGGTGTGTGTTAAACATGTTAATGAGACCTGCAGTGAAAGTAAAATCTGTCAGTCACACTGCTCTCATACTTACTGCCAATGACAGAAATGCTTTAACAGAGTTATTTTATATGTCTAAATTCTCTCATCTGGATGAGTGTGTCTGAGACAGAAAGAAGCAGTCAATGATAAGCACCCAGTGCAAGAGCGAGTGCATTTTTGTGGATCGCTCAAATGATGGGTTTGGCCACTGTTGATAACTTGTAATTAGAAGGAGACTTGTGGTACTTTAACCTCTAAAAAGAGTCTGAGTGCATAATTTAGCATTTATTAACTCTACCCTGCATTTTAGGATGAGGATTCATTATTTGCTAACCCTAATTTGATGATTTGTGTACCGCCACACCCTGTTAATGTTTGGATTTTTCTAAGCTTTGTTAAAAAGAAGACATTTTGTATACATAGCAAAGAAAATAAAAATACTTGTTTAGACATTTCTTATTTAGAGATTCTTAGAGATTTTGTTTAGTTTCTAATGCAAATATCTAATAGTTCTTAAATCAAGAAACATTTTTATTAAAAAATATTAGGGCTGTCCAAGAATTAATCGTGATTAATCACATCCAAAATAAAAGTTTGTTTTGACATAAAATGTGTTTGTGTTATATATATTTATTATGTATATGTGATAAACACATTCATAGAACCCAAAACTATATATAAAAAAGTTACATCAAAGGAGTTACATCATATTCAAATGTAAAATTTGTATCATACACATATATTTTTTATATATCTAAATATAAACCAACATTTTATCAAGTATATGCATGTGTGTATTTATATATTCATAATAAAATATACACAGTACACACACAAATATTATGTTAAACTTTTATTTTGGATGTGATTAATCACGATTAATATTTTGACAGCCCTAAAAAATATATATGTTTTGTTTTAAAAAATAATAATTCAAAATTACAATAGATTTTTCTTTAAATAATCAAAACAATCTGCCAGTGATATAAAATAAACACATTTCAAAACAATGAAAACAATATTATTTTGTAACACTTTACACTGTAAAACAATATCCAAAAAAAGCTGAAAAAAGTTGACATTACTTTTTTTACTTAACCTAAATCAAAATTGTTTTCATTAAGTTAAAAAGATTAGTTTTGTGAGCAAAACTTTTCAAGTTCACAAATCAGCTGCAGAAAGACTGTGATGTGAATTTTCATCGCACATTTACCTAGTTCACTCTACAAAAAGAAATGCTTAGCGCATGTGGACTGTTAATTTGTATTTAACTGTTATCTATATATATAAAAAAGTGTAACCTCTCGAAAAGTGTAACTACATGTTACGCATTCGCATGTTTGCTTTAAATTGATGATGACCAGATGCTGCGTTAGATATGATGGCATATTTTCTATTACAATAAAATTATTATTTACATTGAAATATTTGTTTATAGAACATACAAGAAATGCACTGTTTAAAATATTTTTTACAGAATATACAACAGGTTTTTTTTTTTTTTTTAGAAGAGATACTGCTTATTTTCTCCTTTTGAAAACATTGAAGATAATTAATTTTGTTTCCAAAAGTGCAAGTTATTTGTGCTCAATTTATTATAAGAAAAAAGTGACTGTTGGTTTTAGGCAATGTGTGTTTTCATTTCAGTTGTTCAGCGTTGATGTTCAATAAATAAACAAAGATAGTAAGGCAGAGTAGTTTCCTTAAATTATTTTAAAATCAAGCAATGCACTCTTCATTAAAAAAATCTCTCACTTGTAATATGTGAGCCTATTTACTGTACAAAATCTGTCAGTGAACTATGACAAAAAAAATAAATAAATAGAAATTGTTCATTAATCGTAATCGAGTTAAGATGTTCAATTAATTGAGATTTTGATTTTAGGCCAAATCGCCCAGCCCTTCTCTGTTTGTGTTTGTTTTTGATTGTTTTTTTTCCATTGAACCATGTTTGTTTGTTCGAATAATGTATTATTTCTTAGTACCAATTTCCAAAAGAATTTTTTTTGTTCACTCAACTTCAGACATTTTAGGTCAATGAAACATATGTTAACCCAACTAAATGTTTTTTGTATTGCTGACAAATAGTTTTAGGCTAGTGCAGCTGATGTTTTCAAAAGTTGAGTGAACAACAAAAAGTGAAAGGAAATAAGGATTATGTTTTTGTTGTTGTTGTTGTTGTGTCGTAATTTTTTTACAGAGTAGTTTAGGACGGTGTCGCAGTGGGTAGCATGATAGCCTCACAGCAAGAAGGTCGCTGTTTAAGCCCCGGCTGGGTCAGTTGGCATTTCTGTGTTCTCCCCTGTGTGTATTATGGAAGACTCAGATTCATAGACCTGGATTGGAGACGTGTCATATCCAAATCATATGCATTATAAGTTTTAAGACATTTTACATAAAAAATTCCCTTAAATATATATTTTTAGTACTGCTTCAGTGAACTTGAACAAGAATAATAAAATCCAGTAATTTTCACTAGTTTTTTTTCAAAGTATGCTTTAAATGCTTTAAAAAAATAAGTTAAATCTTTGTAGACTAGAAATATATATACTGTATATCATTTATTTTAGGTATGTGAGCAATACATTATAGATTAATTTTATTGTAAAAATATTATAGTAATCTGATTTTCTAATTCAAAGATAGGGGTGCGGCCAGGTAGGGGTCCTACAAGACATTGTGCCCAGGGGCCTCTGAATTCTTAATCTGGGCCTGCATGTGCTGGATAAGTTGTCGGTTATTAACAAACCAATGACACTAATAAAGTGTTACTCATTATTTTACTCAATCCACTGGCAGGTTAGTTTGATTGTTTTAAGGAAAAACCCACTTAATTTCACCTATTATTTATGTAAACAAAACTATATTTTTACATGTTCACACAATCCTTTTTGAATGAAGAATGTTTTAAATATTTGTACTGAAAACAAGACCAAAACTCTAAGTAGCGAAAGCATTTTTACATTTTTTTTTGCAGTGTATGTAGTCGTCACGGCTAAATTGGAACTTATCAAAAGGTATATGGTTTATGTTCTCTGCGCTTCTTGAAGGACAGGCAGAGAAATCTCATAAAAGGGAAAAACTGAGAGAAGGGAAACATAATAGAAAGGACGAGTCCGGAGAAACCTGGTCTGTTACCTCCTTCCAAAGTGTTGAGAGGGAAATTTCACGGCTAGTTATTCATGCTGCGATCTCTTCCCCTCCAAATCGCAGTGAGAAATTGCCTGAGCCCTAAAGTGACTTGTAGTCTGTTTGAGGGTAGAGACCCATGACAGTGGAGAAAAGTCAGCTGGAGTTTCTCAAAGCTCCTCCATATACAGTTTTCGGTGCCTGAAGCTATTGTCCAAACCGCTCTGTTACCAAAACCCAAACCTACACAGCTTTCCCTTGGGCTAAAAGAGTAGATTTGTCAAATACTTGTCGTTACGCTTCTTATGTCAAGAAAGCAAGCAAAACTCAATCGTTTTTTGGAAACACTGGAACATGTTTTTCTTGTTGATTCAGCTATATATAAATAGACACCTGTGATGGTGTGAAAACCCCAAATGTGCATTTTTGTACAGTTGACTTCTTATTTGTCATATTACTTGTCAGCTAGTCCTAGAGCTATAGCGCTCCTCCTGTCAGCTTCAACTCACATCTCAATCACAGGTCAGTGTCATAAGAGAGGACTTGTTAACCTCACAAAATCTGACATCATATCCTGAATTTAGCCTGAGGGTGAAGGTGGCACTTTAGAGATTCAGTTACATGGAGCAGAAGTTCTCATGAATTGACATAAACGCTAGCTACTATTTGTCAATTCACCTATTTGTATGGACATTTTGGAATATCGCATTAAAAATGATTAATTGAAATGCCAAGATGGGGGTTTCACATTTATGCACATTTATTATTTAAATTAAGGGTCACACTTTATTTTGGTGGTCCGTTTGTTGAATTTAAGTTACATTGCAACTAATTCTCATTAGATTATAAGTAGACTGTTAGGTTGGGGTAGGGGTAGGGTTAGTGTAAGTTGATGTACTTGTAAAGTATCTTATACTCAGTTAAATGTCTGTTAAATGCCAGTATCAACAGATATTAAGTAGACAGTCTACTAATATTCAAATGGACTATCGAAATAAAGTGTTACCAAATTAAGCAATTTCTATGAGAACTGAACAGGATACATGTTTTATCTGATAAGAAAAAATGGGCATAAAATACAATGGAAGCACATTTTCTGACTAAATTCCAGTATGTTCATTAAAAAAAAGTCATGTGATTTTGTTTCAACAGATCACTTGATAGCTAAAATGGGCACAAGAGGATGGCATTAATGGTCTAAGAGGACCGACCAAATTATTAAATATCTAAAATATTGTTTGGATGATTGTAAAATCCTTTAGGCCACATCTGTTATCAATGTGGTTTGGTCTATTATTATATTATTATCCGTCCTGAGCACTGCGCTCCTAAAAAGTGGTCAAAAGTCAATGCCTTTCATCTTCTGAGGTGCAAGTAATTTATTACACAAGAAAAAAGGCCCACTGTAGCCTTTCTTGCCACAGCAAATTCCAGTTTTCATTTTCATAATTGCCGCCAGTTAATTTCAATGACATTTCAAGAGTTCACACTTAGGTGATGATTGATAATAAAGCGTATTTGGCATGCTGTGCCGGGAGAGAGCCCTGAGCTCAGATTGTCCTTGAGCCCGGGGTTCCCTCCCGGGCGAGAGGAGAGTTTGAGCTCAGGTAAGTCTCGAGAACTCCCCCCGCTTGTGAACGTACTGAGATATATCTGAGTTGCCTTAAGAGGCTATTTAAAAAGCAGTCAATTTACTTATGTTGTATGTTTTTGAACGGTGGGAGGAAACCGGAGAACCCGGGGAAAACCCACGCGAACACGTGCAGAACATGCAAACTCCACACAGAAACGTCAGAGAGGCCAAACCAGCGGCGTTCTAGCTGTGAGGCAACAGTGCTAACCACTGGGCCACCGTGCCGCCCTATCAGAGAAGGGGAGGAGTTGGGGTGGAAGGGGGGATTCTTCAAGATGAAGATGACTGGAGTAGAAAGCTCTGGTAATTTATAGTGTGTCAGGATTCATCTGACTGGTGCAATATGCGGAGCTGGTGTGGTACCAGCTGTGTTCAATCATAAGCACGTGATCCTCTCGAAATTAGTTTATAAATAAACCCACTTCATGTCATTTAATTTCCCTTCGACTTAGTCTCTGATTTATCAGAGGTCGCCACAGTGGAATGAACCGCCAACTATTCCAGCATTTGTTTTACACAGCGGCTGCCCTTCCAACTGCAACTCAGTACTGGGAAACACCCATATACTCTGGCATTCACACACACTCATACATTCATTTTCCTTTGGTTTAGTCCCATGGGGTCGCAACAGCAGAATGAACCGCCAACATATCCAGCATATGTTTTACACAGCGGATGCCATTCCAGCTGCAACCCTGTAGTGGGAAACAACCATATACACTCATTCATATACATAGGCTACGGCCAATTTAGTTCATCTAAATCACCTGTACCGCACGTCTTTGAACTGTGGCGAAAACCGGAGCACCCAGAAGAAACCCACGCCAACACGAGGAGAACATGCAAACTCCACACAGAGATGCCAACTAGCCCAGCCACACAGCAAAAACATCAGTGTACATTTAACTCAATTTGAGTTTAACTTGACCCTCCTTGAGTGTACATATGACTCCCTCCATTTTGGAGTTAAAATAACACTTTCTAAAGTGTGAAATTTGTTTTTCACAGAGTTTATTCTTGCATTGAACTGAAGTGTGTGTTAACCTTCAAAGTGTTAATACTTTTTCCTATTATCAATTGGTGTGTGTGACAGATAACAATGATCAAATATGTTGAAAATAGTTTTAATTAATTAAATGTTCATTAATCTTTTTCAGAGATAATTTCAATACATTTAGCTCTTTGCATTTTAAAATGCAACAAGACATGTTTCAAGTTTAAGTAAAACATACTGGTTTGATCACTGTTTGTCCGAAAGAACCGGTTTGAGTAAAAAAATCTGAACTTCCCATCACTAGTGGGAAATACTGCATATTGAGTTAAAAGTTTAACACTGGAAAATCAAACTCTTAAATATACGCTCTTTCACACTTGTGGTTTAAAATATACTCCGGTTTTAACACTGAACACCATCAAAAAATCACACTGTATATTTAACACTGGAGTTTTTGCTGTGCAGGACTCGAATCAGCGACCTTCTTGCTATAAGGCAGAAATGCTAACCACTGAGCCAACGTGCCGCCCTGCCAGTTACTCAAGAAGTAACAATTTTGTTCTGTTAATTAGATACAAACTAGCGTTGCACAATTTATCGTATCAGGATCTGCAATGTCGAACTGGGATTATGATAACCAGGAATTACAGTTCAGAAAGTGATTTGTGCAGTCATCGCAAAGTTTAACCCTAATAGAGTGAAAGGTTTTGAATTGGATGTGACGGAAGGAAGGAATTCTATTAACAAATATTAATTGCATGAAATTGTATGATTATATTGATTAATATTGAATTTCTGTTCTTCAGAAAACAGAAAACAATTAATTCATGACTTTGTTGTATTGTATTCATCTATGCTTGCAAATTGTTCATTATTTTTATGCAAATGTATGAATGGATGACTTCTCATTTAGGTCATCTTTTGTGAAATTATTTTCATAACGCAATGTTGCAATGCAACACAAAAACTGCAATGTTAGTTTTTTTTTTTCCAATATCATGCAGCCCTATTTCAGCAAAAGTTTTATGCAGTATTCCAGTTTTGCTCATAAATCCAAATCACATCTTAGGATGGAAACTATTGATGCAAGACAACAGGAGGACTGACATCCAGCAAAGTGGATGGAAGGCCTGTGTTATGAGTTCACACCTCAGTGTGGATCACCTGCTCTTCACCGTCAATCACTTTCCTCCAGCTCAAATCATTTCTCATTAACGCAGCAGCACTCAGAGAGACACAAAGACCCTGAGCTACCGATGCAGCTCCTGCTTGCCAGCCCAGAAATCACTTACTGTGTGCGACGTGGAGGTGCTGCGCCGGTCCCATTATCAGCTGCTTCCTCTGGTCCTTCTGTGTGGACTCCCCCTCCCCTTTATTCCCTCTGTCAGTCACTGTCAAATACAGGGATGCAGTGTTCCCTTCTGAGGTTTTTGGTGAGAGAGCCTGTTGCCGTCTAATGCACAGCAATTTTCTTAGTAAAACCTCATGGGGGCAGCGTTATCTCCTCATAGCTCCTGGGTCTCTACTGAGAATTTTACTAACAGTAGAAGTTGTAACGCTCTCTAGCAGAACATGCAAAGAAAAAGCAAAAACAAAAAAACTTTATTAAGTAAACCCTTCTATCAGATTGGACATCTGGACTCACTTAAAAGTATAGTTCACCCCAAAAATGACATAAAATTATCATAATTTTATCTCAATTCACTTTTTCCAAACCTGTTTCAGTTATTTCTTTTGTTCTTTTCTTTCAAAAGAAATATTTTGAAGAAAGCTGAAAATATTTTCCACTATGGAAGTCATAGTTACAGGCTTTTAGCTTTCTTTGTAATACATATGTTTACTTTCAACAGAAGAATACAACTCACAAAGATTTAAAAGCACTTGAGGGTGAGTAAATAGTAAGTAAAATTTCTTTTTGAGGTGAACTAACCCAGAAGCCACAGGACGTCAATATGATATGGTTGTACCCCAGCGTCAAGGGACGTTGCATTTTGTTTGGAAACTAAAATCGAGTTGACATCAGAACCCAACGTCAGGCCGACATCAATGTCCAACATCGGACAGTTTCCAACGCAACCTAAAAACAACAAAATATCAACGTCTAATGATGTTACAGCTTGACGTTGTGTTGACGTTACCAATATGATATCTGTCTGACTTTGGGTTTTGGTTGCCGTACCTGACGAATAAATATCAGTATTTGACGTCAATATGGTGTTTGTTTAAGATGATGGCTCAACGTTGGATTTTGGTCAGTTTCCAACACAACCTAAAATCAACAAAATATCAACATCATGTCATGCCATTATTGGACATCAAAATAATGTTGTCCTTTGATGCTGGTGATCTAAATCTAACCTAATTTTAATGTCTTATGATGTTGTGTGTGGCGCCACGGTGGCGTAGTTAGTAGCACGTTCGCCTCACAGCAAGAAGGTCACTGGTTCGAGCCCCGGCTGGGTCAGTTGGCATTTCTGTGGGGAGTTTGCATGTTCTCCCCGTGGTTGTGTGGGTTTCCTCCGGGTGCTCCGGTTTCCCCCACAAGTCCAAAGATATGTGGTACAGGTGAATTGGGTAGGCTAAATTGTCCGTAGTGTATGAGTGTGAAGCTGGAAGGGCATCCGCTGCATAAAAAATATGCTGGATAAGTTGGCGGTTGATTCCGCTGAGGCGACCCCGGACTAATAAAGGGACTACGCCGACAAGAAAATGAATGAATGAATGATGTTGTGTGTCTGCTGGGATCTGTTTAAGGAAAGGTTGGGTCAACTTTATTTACCACTACCCATGCTGCAGTCTGTTCAAAATTAACAAGTAATTATCAAATAATAAGCAAATAATCAATGGGTAATCCGCCTTACAGCAAGGACGTCTAGTTCTCTGGGGAATTTTCATTTTCTCCATGTTAACACGGTTTTCCTCTGGGTTTCCCCCACAGTCCAAAGACATGCTGTATATAGGTAAACAGGGCATAATATAGGCATAGTGTGTGATTGTAGATCAGAGAATGCAGGAAGGACATGTGCCAGGGTAATTGGTGGTTCACTCTGCAGTGAAAACTGCTACTACTACTACTACTACTACAACTACTCCTGATAAAGCAGGGACTAAGCTGAAGGAGAGTGAGTGAGAGAGATTACAACTCTATACCCTACCATGGAGTTGCATGTACAGTATCAGCCAAACCAGCATCAGGCCTTTTGTTAAAAACATTGTGTTACACAGATCAATCGCTGTAAAGAAGTAAGAAGTAAAAGAAGTAGGCTTAAAGTATGTTTTTAAAGGACACACACACAAAAAGCAAAGCAGCAGCATGACATAGCCCAAGTCACAACAGGCCAGCACCACCTGTAGTCAGTAAATGATGCTCAGTTGTTAAGGGGCCCATTCTTGACCCCACCATCCATTTTTAGGCACATAAGACCAGGCAACTTTGTTCCAATCTTCTATGGTCCAGATCTGGGTCAAATTGTAGCCTCAGTGTCCTGTTCTAAGCTGACAGAAGTGACACTGGTGTGCTTTTCTTCTGCTGCTGTAGCTCATCTGCTTCAAGGCTGCTGCACTTCTGCAGACCTCAGTTCTAAAGAGTGGTTATTTGAGTTTGAGTTATTTGAAATTTCCCACCAATTTGGACATTTTCTGTTTTTCGAAGCATTTCATATAAACCTTAGAGATGGTTGTGTGGTTGTGTCCAGTAGATGCAGTAATTTCTGAAACAATCAGACTTGCCCATCTGGCACCAATAACCATTTTACATTGAAACTCATTTAAATCATCTTTCTCCCATTCTGATGCTTCGTTTGAATTTCAGCAAATCACTTCTTTAATACACCAACATGCTGCCATGTGATTAAATAATTATATTCAATTGTTTATGCACTTATTCAGTGCATAATCATGTTTTCATGATATTTTCTTGTTTTGTGAACTGTATCAGTGGATGATGTTTATAACCTGTTTTGTAAATCTGTATGTATCTAAATATTTCTTTATGATGATATGTTCTGTCTAAGATGAACCTAATAAAGCAAATAATAATAATAATAATAATAATAATAGGTGAATTGGGTAAGCTAAATTGTCCGTAGTGTATGAGTGTGAATGAGTGTGTATTGATGTTTCCTAGTGATGGATTGCAGCTGGAAGGGCATCCGCTGCATAAAACATATGGTGGATAAGTTGGTGGTTCATTCCGCTGTGGCGACCCCAGATTAATAAAGGGACTAAGAATGAATAATAATAATAATAATAATAAAAATAATAGTAACAATAATGATAATTATGTTAATAAGCAGTTGATAAATATGAACATATGAGTATGAACCTATAATACAGACCTCATGTCTAGTAAAAAACACATACTGTGTATACAATATATTTAAATGTGATGCTAATAGTCTATATCTAATTTAAATGTATTGCAATTCACATTGGATAACACTGTCTCCCACACAAGAGATATTATATTTAATTATATATAAGCTATGCTACATTGACAGGCCCTTTATTATGTCAGCATGATATGCTGTAACTACATCAGCTGCATATGATGTTTAGAAAGGGGATGTTTCAAATATAAATTTGCTTCATTTGCTTCCATTCTAGAAAATCACACTGTTTGACTAAATTCATTGCGGTCGCCAAATTAAATTTATCCCAGTCACTTACTGTTTTCCCTGGGCAGAGCAAGAAACAGCATGTGCTGGCTCAAAAACAAGTCACGTTCTGATCTTAATTTTTGTTTTTAGTTGTGATTGGAAGCAGCTTCCAAACTGAACATCTGTGATTTAGTTCCCTTTGATTATTCTGGCTAAAAGTAACAGCTGGCCTCAGAGTAGACGTTCATGCCAGCGATTAAATGCATTTTCTCACTTACATTGAAAATTTTATGTGTGTGTTTAATTGCATCTGGCTCATCTGAACTCATTCAGCCATGAAGTTCATCAATCAAAGACTCCCAAAAGCCCGGAAGTGTGCGATATGAAATTTGCAGTGTTTGCTCATGGGCACTCGGTTGTTCAGCCAGGTTATTTGGAGCCAATCACGTAAGCTCTAAATGCCATGTGACTAATCAAACTGGAGCTGCAGGAAAATGGTGTTAAGATTGGCATATTCTCCACATTACCACCTACTTTTCATAAATAGATTACTGAAATGGTTGCAGCTCTTGAGCCTGAAAGAATTAATTTTGCTAGGACTGATGCTTCTAAGATTTGAAAAAACATGTGGTCCCATTCCTTACATATCTTTTTATGGGTTGAAAGTAGGGCACTTGTGAATCACAGACAATTTTACTTTGATTTTTCTACTCTATTTTTAATGTTTGACCAAGTACTACTACAATATACAGGGTGTATTTTATATCTTGTGCATGTTTTGGTGGACTCTTGTTGTTTTCTTGGTTATCATTTATTCATTCATTCATTTATACTTTCATTTTCGTTCAGCTTGGTCCCTTTATTCATCTGAGGTCACCACAGCGGAATGAACCACCAACTTACCTAGCATATGTTTTACACAACGAATGCCCTTTAGCTACAACCCAATACTGGGAAACATCCATACACACTCATTCACACACATACACTATGGTCAATTTTAGTTTATTCAATTCACATATACCGCATGTCTTTGGACTGTGGGAGAAACTAGGGCACCTGGAAGAAACCCACGTGAACATGAGAAAATGCAAACGGCAACTTGGTTGCGTGGGTTTCCTTCGGGTGCTCCGGTTTCCCCAACAAGTCCAAAGACATGTGGTATGGGTGAATTGGGTAGGCTAAATTGTCCGTTGTGTATGAGTGTGAATGAGTGTGTATAAATTTTTCCCAGAGATGGGTTGCAGCTGGAACAGCATCCGCTGCATCAAACAAATGCTGGATAAGTTGGCGGTTGATTCCGCTGTGGCGACCCCGGATTAATAAAGGGACTAAGCTGACAAGAAAATGAATGAATGAATGTGTTATTTTCAGTCTGAAGTTGTGAGTTTGAACTTGTCAATTCAATTCAAGTTTGTTTGTATAGCCCTTTTCACAATAATTATCATTTCCCCACAATTGGACGTCCAGCATTCTCCAGCCTCTGGCACCTAGGCTGCAGCTCTGGACGTCTGGCCATAGGAGAAATGGTCATGCCCAACTGAGCCTGGTTTCTCTCGAGGTTTTTTTAATTCTTCACTTTTGTCAATTGGTGAAGTTTTTTCCTCGCCGCTGTCGCCACTGGCTTGCATGGTTCAGGACTTATAGGGCTGCTCATCGATGGATTACTCTTCAGTGTTTGAACTCTCAACAGTGAATATTAAACCACACAGAACTGAACTAAAATGAACTTCAACACTGAAACTGGACTGACACTGTTTCAATTTTTTATAATCCATGTGAAGCTGCTTTGACACAATCTACATTGTAAAAGCGCTATACAAATAAAGATGAATTGAATTGAATTGAATTGAATTCAAAGCAGTTTTACAAAAGGTGCAAAAGGTGTAGGTGTAGTGTATGGTGGACAGTATATAAGCCTAGTAAACCTGCAGTTAGTATATGGTGTCAGGGTTCTGCCACTCCAGTCTTGTAAATTCTTGTTTTGGTGGCAGAGTCCAGACCCTAGCTCTGTCTAGTCCTGTGTGTTGTCATTGTGTCTCTGTATGAGTGCCAATTGTCGGCACGCTTGGACAATGCGCGCTCCTGCTTGATACGGACGTGTGGGGTCTGGGTGTGTTCGCGATTGCGTGCTCTCGTGTGTGGCTTCATTTCCAGCGTTTTAAGTATAGCTGGTTTCGTTTTCGATTGGCGCTGGGATGAAGCATGCACGCTGCGTGTATGAGCGCACTGTAATGAGTTCTCTCATTGGCTGCGTGTTCTAGTCTCAATGTGAGCACATGGCTTGTGTTGTCATGTGCTCTCCCGTCTATTGTCTAGCCCCACCCTTGTTAACCCATTATTAGTCTATTATGTTCACCTGTTTGTTTGTTAATTATTTCTGCTTTAAATTCTAGTTTCTAGTCCTGTCTTGTTCCAGTCCTGATCCAAGCCCTGATCCCTGCCAGCCTGTTAGGTTTGTTTGTTTATTTGTTTTATTAATGTTTTCCCCCTCGGGGTAGTTTATTTTGCCTTTTTATTTTATTTTCTTTATAAATAAAGACCCTTATTTCTTTGCAATTGAGTCCTCGCCCTTTTCCCCAACCTGAACCGTGACAATATAGTGTCCTTTCCAAAAAGGTGATGCTGTACAACACATTTTCAAAGTATATTTGTGTACTGCAATGAGCTCAGGCCCTAACCTTGACATCCATACTGAAAAAAAAAATCCATTCTCTGCTCTGGAAAAAAAACTACAGTAATTTTAGTGGATGCCATGAAAAACATCTTTAATTTTAGTCACGTAACTGCATTCTTCATATAGAGAGTGCTGGATAGGAATGCAAGATGACCGTTTAGGCATGTTGGGTGTGTTAACTGCAACGTTATTGCAGCATCTATTTTACTTTAATTTAGCCCTGATATACATTTGTCACCCACAGAGACTTGCTTGTAAGCTGTCTGGTCATGCAGTCAGCCATTCTGTTCCAGAAGCCACTGTATCATGGCCTATATTAGTTTGAAAGTCAGAACAATCACTATTTATATCACCCACCTGACTGATGACTGGCACCGTGAGAGGAAATGAAAGACTAAGCTCATTAAACTATATATTAAGCCATCTTTCCCCCCTCTCTTCCTCATCGCCATCCCCTATTGCTTTGTGTCTCACACCACGTTGATGCTTGCTAAGGATGATAAATTCTCTATTCCACTTGAGGGGTGGAGGTAATGGGGCAGGCCGAACATGGAGACAAAAAGCCTTTCAACAAGGACAAGAGAAAGACACAGAACACAGATACAAACATCTCATTAAACTGTCCCATCACCACAGTCGGCCGTCCCGCTCCTAGTCTTATCATATGATTAAGTGTGTCTAGTCTACTGCAAGAAGATTATAATCTTGTATGTCTGTTAATATTTAGCTTTTTATATGCAGTTGAAGTCAAAATTATTAGCCCTTCCGATTTCTTTTTTCAAACATTTCCCAAATGTTTAACAGAGCAAGGAATTCCATGGTATTACCTACTGTATATTTTTTTCTCTGGAGAAGTCTTATTTTGGCCCATTTGCACTGAGTGGTACAGTACGGTACGGTACGGGTCGGTACGGGTCACCTTTATCAGGCTTGTGTTTCCACTGAGGGGTTGTGTTTCCACAAAGGGTACTCTTTTGGTGGGTGTGGTGTGCAGCAGAGAGTTTCAGTCGACGTCATTTTCGCTTGAGGAAATGTCTACAGTAAAGCTTTATGGGTTGTTCACAAATCATACGAGAAGCACTTCTCACAAAACAGAGGCTTTATTATACACATAAATACTGTTGTATAAATGTTCATTACTAACCTTTCTATGAACATGATCTGATTATAACTAGATCAATGATGCAAAATAGCCTACTGTCCGCGGTTATATAAAATAAATAAATAAATGTAGCATATATGAACACAGACAGCCCCTTACAGTCTCCGATATGTTACCAATTGCATAAAAACTACACACAGCACACATTTATGCCTTGTTTAGGTTCAAAAACAACACAATATCTAGCCCACAGTCAGTGCAAACCTCTCATCTGTGTCTTTATTCTTCACCAGCACATGTAGCCTCTGTTAGAGAGTAATTTCGCCATTCTGAGTTCATAATAGTCCAGAAGGTGATGATGATAAGCAGTTTAAAACCATAATTTGCTCCTTTGTTTTTTTCCGGCTTCTCCTTTGTTTTTGCATGCGTCAGTCTCGCATTTGTCTGTTTCTGAAAGGATCGGGGTTCAAAAACACGTCAATGAACAAGCGCACATTATTATCATCAGCTCAAGAAGTTTGTAATTTCAAATATTGATGCGATCATGAGAAAGCGAAAGCGCTCGCACTTTGGACGGGCTCGTAAAAAAACTACGTGGCATAGGGAAGAAACTGCTCTTCTTCTTGGCTTTGTGGCTGTTCATCAAGATGACGACAAGGTTTGTTTGAGCTCAGGTCGACCATGGCTCGTTATTATATGTTTATATTATTTCGTTGTATTGTCTCTCGGCTGTGTATTAAAAATGGTGGTTCCTTTGTTTTCTTTCTGGCTTGTTGCGCCAGCAAATGACGTATCTCTGTAAACCAATAGCGTTCAGCTGCGCGTCTAGCTCCACCTTATAGTCACCCTTGGTACCCTTGGTACCCTTTGCAAAGGGTGACCAAAAAGTGGTACGGTACAGTTTGGTTCGGTACGCTTTTAGACAGTGGAAACGACCTTAAAAGCGTACCGAACCATACCATACCGAACGGTACTGTACCGTACCGTACCACTCAGTGGAAATGGGCCATTTGTTTTATTTTGGCTAGAATAAATGCAGTTTTTAGTTTTACAAAAAAACATTTTAAGGTCAATATTATTAGCCCCCATAAGTAATGTTGTTTCGATTGTCTATAGAACAAACCATTGTAATATTATGACTTGCCTAATTATCCTAACTTGCCTTAATTAACTTAATTATATGGTGGCCGAAAGAGCTTAACATGCTGCAATTTAAGAAAACGTGAAATTTACAAAAAAATACCAGTAAATTAAGAAAAGATCTTCATCCATTTGACAGCACACATACTGCAAATCCTTACAACGCAAACACATAAAAAAGTGTTGCATTTTCACACAACGCAAACAAATTAATAAAAACGTGCTGCATTTCTCACAACACAAACAAATTTATAAAACGCGCTGCACTTTCTCACAGCGCAAACAATTTACGAAAATGTGCTGCATTTTCTCACAACACTTTCAAATATCTTGGAACACAAAACAAATGTTTTAAGGGGACTCTAAAACGTGACCGATCCGGCTATTTAGGTTATGGGCTGCGTCCGAAATCGCCTACTACTCAGTAGGTACTGTATTTAAATTCAAATGTACTACTTGACCGTTATAAGTGTACATTCTATACTGTATGAATGTGAGTAATATGTGCGAAACTCGGGCGCACTGCATCCACCGTTTTGTCATGATCATGTGACCTACCAGCATCAGTTGCGTTGCATCATCATTCAGGAATTCTCTTGTGTCACATCATAGGATTGCGTAGCGTGTATCAGATGCTTACTTCAGAATCTCACCGGAACAAGTAAGTCATCCGGGTACTATTTTTCGAATTCTATGAATTCAGACATACTACTCGGCTGGCATACAGTTTTTTGTTGTGTGTACTACACAGTATGGAAGTATGCGATTTCAGATGCAGCCATGGTTATTTAGGTTAATAAAATACAAAAGGCAAGGGAATCAGGATGTTAAAATAACCAAACAAAAAACTCACCTTTCAAAGATCACCTACAACTTCACTATGTCATAGTCATGGCACCGCCGCGTTCGTCACATTTTAGGCTCCCCTTGAAACATTTCCGTTGTGTTCCGATGCTTTTGCAAGTGTTGTACGCAGCATGTTTAAAATGCATCACGCTTTGTTTACTTGTTTGTGTTGTGTGAAAATGCATCACATTTTTTAATGTGTTTGCGTCGTGTAGATTTACGGCACGTGTGAGGTCAAACGAAAGAAGAGCTTTTCTTAATTTGCTGGCGTTTTTTGCAATTGCACGTGTTTTCTTAAATTGCAGCACATTAAGCTCTCTCGGCCAGCGTATAATTAATCAATTAAGCCTTTAAATTGTACTTTAAGCTGAATACTAGTATCTTGAAAAAATATCTAGTAAAACATTATGTGCTGTCATCATGGCAACGAGAAAAGAAATCAGTTATTAGAAATTAGCTATTAAAACTTGCTTTTAGAAATGTGTTGACAAAAAAATCTCTCTGGTAAACAGAAATTGAGGGAGAAAAATATACAGAAGGGCTAATAATTCAGGGCGATAATAATTTGGACTTGTTTCATTCCCGATATGAAAATAAATACTTTAACTTTTAGCAGGTCATATAATGTTTATTTTTATTTTTTGGAGCGCTGTGCATATGAGTGTCTGGAATTAATTAAAGATTTTATGCCTATGCAAGCTCCCTTTGCCTTTCCTCCAGTGACCCTGTTCAGCTCGTTCATGTGTTTGCATTTAAAAGTTTACCCAGACTGCCACTGTCTTGTTTATTTTACTTCCTGGCAGTGTCACATAGTGATTTATAGCATGCTCTGACCAGGCACTTTTAATGATTGTCATTATAGCTCAGAGTTGATCCGTGTGCACTGCTGATTCGATCGTCTAGATTTAATAGACATTTTAACTATTATGTAAGATGTATTAAACTGAATGACAGTAGTGACAGTGTAGGTGCGTACTCTTAATTCTTCAACTGACATTGTAATGGCTAAATATCCACACAATGATAGTGAAACCTGACATTTTTACCAGCTAGCAATCCCCGCTAGAGAAATACATTCAAATACTGAACAATCTATAAATGGACTAAAGTTATTTGTGTGTTTCTGTAATGTTAAATGTTTTTTTAAGTTTAGGTTTAGTGCATAGAAAATATTGTAAGGACAGTATTCAAGAATATTTGGTGTGTGTGAGTGCGTGTGTGTGTGTTTGCGGCATCCTTTCGTTATTGAAGTGGTCTGCTGAGGTTTTAAATAAGAGGGCTTCACCATGTTCAGAGCTATTTTAGTTTAAATGTTGGCTCACTCATGGTAGACACTGTGTCTGGGGAGAGAAAGGGTCTGGAGACACACTTTCCTGCCCCCCTTTCTCTCTCTTTCTCTCTCTCTCTCTTCTCTCTTTCTCTTTCTTTCATTCTCTCCTTGATAACCAATCTGGCAATAATCTTTCCAACACACCCTGTGATTTAAATATATGGTAGGAGCTTTGTATGTGAGCACACTCACACACATTTGCTTAAACCCCCTGAAATCAAAGTAAAAAAAAGGAATTTTATTATGTTTTAATATGTTGTTATAATGTATTATAGCTATATGTTATGTTAATATCTACAAGCTAGTGTGCTACAAATGACAAACATTTACATTTAAAAGATACATGGATTCATAACGTACAATATCTTATTTCAATAAATGATGAATGATTTTGATTGCATCACTCTGCACTTCAGCTTCTCGTCAGTTTTTCTGTCTAATATAATGCTCTCAAGCCCTTCCTTCCACCCAAATTATAAGCCACTAAATTGGAAAACGATCACTCAATCATACAATTGATTATGGGTATGTTGAGATTAGGAAGAGAAAGAGAAAAACTGTTTTTTGTAAGCTGTAAAATGCTGCTTTACTGAGCTCAATGGCTCTGGCTTAACTGGGATAGAAGAAACAAAACACTGTTAGCTAGGGCTGTGCAATATGGACAAAATAATCATATTGCGATTTTTGGAACGAATATATTGCGATTGCGCTTTTATTTGCTATTTTATTCGCTATTTATTTTATTTTGGCAGCTGTTTTTGCTTTTTTAAACAAGCTACATACACACATTCTAGATGTATTCAGTGCACAAGAAGTACGTAACAAAACATTTCACAATGATATAACACTGTATTAAGTTAATTAATAAATAAAGTATTAATAAATAAAACTAGTAAAATAGACTCGCTCAACATCGTCGTGAATCGGGTGAGCTGATTGGTTAACATCTTTCTCCCACTCAGCGTATAGCTAATTGCCCGGTGTGCTGCGTAAGCTACGACTGATTAACATATAAAAAATAATGCGCACAAGAACATATTCTGAATAAAAATCGAAATAAATGAATAGATAAAATTGCAGCCTTACACGATTTAGAAATTGCATGTGCTTAAATCGTGATTTTTTTTGCGATTGCGATTAATTGCACAGCCCTACTGTTAGCTATAAAAAAGGGTCAAAAGGTACTGCTTGATATGTCCTGATCTGAACCTGTAAACACACTGAATAATGCATTTTTTTTTCCTTTTTTTCCAGGAGACATTTTTAATTATGATAGACTCTAACTACAGTAATATTTCTGCATTTTCACACCACTTTCACAGCACTCTTCACAAACAGCAATTTTCACTCAAACTTTTAGGGATTTTACCATTTTCATTCATTCATTTTCTTGTCGGCTTAGTCCCTTTATTAATCCGGGGTCGCCACAGCGGTATGAACCGCCAACTTATCCAGCATATTTTTACGCAGCGGATGCCCTTCCAGCCGCAACCCATCTCTGGGAAACATCCATACACACACAGTCACACTCACACTCATACACTACGGACAATTTGGCCTACCCAATTCACCTGTACCACATGTCTTTGGACTGTGGGGGAAACCGGAGCACCCGGAGGAAACCCACGCAACTACGGGGAGAACATGCAAACTCCACACAGAAATGCCAACTGACCCAGCTGGGGCTCGAACCAGCGACCTTCTTGCTGTAAGGCGAACGTGCTACTCACTACGCCACCGTGGCGCCGGATTTTACCATTTAAAATATATATTTTGTTATCATTATAATTAATATTATTAATAATAATAATGACAAAAAAATATAAAAATAACAAAAACATTTTAATGCTGCTGTGGTGACATTAAAGTCATGTGACCATGGCTTCAGAATTCTTAATGTCTGTTTAGATTATAATGATGAATAATCTTCAAGAATCACTTTTGTTAATCAAAGTGTTTTATTTATTTTTTGTCTGCATAACCCAAAAGCCAAATAGGACAAATCTAATCATATTGTCTCTAAAATATGTCATCATTTACCTTTTTATAAACTAGTATGTTGCGGCACTTCTAGTTATCCTTCAGTAGGCCTGCTGAAAATGGAAAATGGTTGAAGAAAATCATTTAAATAATCACAGTAGTGTGCAGTTCGTTCTCTGACCGCTGCGTGTCGCACTTCACTCCTGGCGCAAGTCTGCAGCTTAGTTCTCTCGGCCGCCGTACACTCACAGAAAGCCTGTTGCAGGAAAACGTTTTCCGGTTGTGAGTAACAACACAGTAACGTTTTGATGTACTCTTGCGTCCGTGTGTGATCATGGCAGAGTACTCACATGTAAAATCCACCAAACTGGTCCTGAAAGGATCAAACGATAAGTAAGGCTGTCGTTCTCTACTGTGTACAAGCTAAGTTTATTAAAACATTGTTTACCGGTAACCTGTGTATCTCCAATTGATGTAAACAGACTTGCTGTGTGCTGTTTGTTTACAATAACTATTTTATTTAAAATATTGACCTGGTTTTCATATTACGCAGAAAGAAGAAAAAGAACAAAGACAAGAAGAGAAAACGAGATGACGGAAAAGACAAGCTGGACATCGTTGGTATGTTTTGTCATTTCCCCCTTGAGCTACATACAAAAGATAAACAATATATAAGCAGATTAACAATTTAGTGAATTGAGGTGAAGTTGGTTTTATATTTGCACATTCGTTCAATGTTAACTTGTGATATGCTCCCTAAAGAGTTTACCATGGTACTTTAAATATTCAGTCCGACATTACATGTAAGTATGACTAAAACAACATTATCACTATTTAATTATCTGTGAACAATGTTAATAGTCATTGGCTGCTATAATCATTTCACTATTAAGTATTTGCAAAGAATACTTTTCTGAAATTATATTTTAAGGAGAAAGTTCGAATGTGTTAAAGCAACTTTACCCTAACATTTATTGACCAGAGCAGTGTTTTGTAAGTACTGTATGATTTACCTCATTGTTGGTGCAGACCTGAGCTTGTGTGTTTCTGAATGTCTCTTTAGGAGGATGGTGGACGGTGAAGTGTTTTGGTGAGATCACAGGCACAGTGGCCATTGAGATGCATAAAAACTCCTACATTCATGCACTGGACACTGGACTCTTCACTGTAGGATCTCCACATAACGGTGATGCATCTGTTTGCTTAATGCTGTCACTTTATGTTATCTCTCAAAAAAAGCCATTTTTGATTTTGTGCAGTTTTTAAAACCACAAACAAAGTGACAATAGAAAGTTACAGAACAAAAAAGAATACTTTTTAAAGTGTCATGGATTAGGCTGAAAAGGTCTGGATTTGGATTTGGGATAACAATAGAGGAGTAAACCACAATGGTGCAGTGTCTGTTGTCATTTTCATATTAATACAGTGAAAATACATCATGAGGAGCAGGACACAACTAGCATACTGAAGTAATGAGTCACCAATTTTACGAGGATGTTAATATCAAATTAAAGGGATAGTTCACCCAGAATCTAACATTTCCTCACTGTTTACTCACACTTAAGTAGTTTTAAATCTTTATTTATTTTTTTCTGTTGAACACAAAGGAAGATATGTTGAAGGTTGATGGAAACCTTCAGCCATTGACATCCATAGTAGAAACAAAAAAAATACTGTTAAATTCAATGGTTGTTTCTTCAGAATATTTCATTTTGTGTTCAACAGAAGAAATATATTCATAAAGATTGTGAAAAAAGTGGAGCATAAGTAAATGATGATTATGTAAACTATTCCTTTAATACCGCTAAGTGTTATACTATTTTTTTGACTGATAAAAAAATATAAAATGGCAGCAAACACATCACATTTAGTCAAACTGACAGATATTCAAGGTGCAGCCTTTATTTTTAAATCAAAATTCAATCAATTACAGACATACTGTATCCATCAAATATTGTGTGCAAGAGTTCTCAGTTAAGACTTTTTTTCCACACTTTTTTTTTAAATCACATTTCAAAACGGGAAAAAGCTGGAAAGTTAAAAGACATTTTGTACAAAAATTTGCACTGGCATGCAAAATAGTTTTAAAAAAAGAAAAATATTATAGGAAATATTGTGAAAAGTGCCTTGCTCTGTTAAACATCATTTGGGAAATATTTGGAAAAAAAAAAATAAAAATCACAAGAGGGCTAATAATTTTGGCCTCAACTATATGGTATACCTATTAAAGTAAAAGTACCCAAAGTAATAGTACACTTTTTTCAGCTTTTTGAAACCCCTGGTTTCCTTTACAGTGATACAATTAAAAATAGAGGACAATGAGGTTTTTATTTATTAACAAACCTGCTTATAACTAATTAACGAACATAATAAATGAACTTCAAGGAGCTGTTCATAATAAAAAAAAAAATATATATATATATATAGCATGACCCCTTTATTCATTCATTCATTCATTCATTTTCTTTTCGGCTTAGTCCCTTTATTCATCCGGGGTCGCCACAGCGGAATGAACCGCCAACTTATCCAGCATTTGTTTTACGCAGCGGATGCCCTTCCAGCCACAACCCATCTCTGGGAAACACATCCATACATTCTCATTCACACACATACACTATGGACAATTTAGCTTACCCAATTCACCTGTAACGCATATCTTTGGACTGTGGGGGAAACCGGAGCACCCGGAGGAAACCCACACAACCACGGGGAGAACATGCAAACTCCACACAGAAACGCCAACTGGCCCAGCCGGGGAAAGAACCAGCGACTTTCTTGCTGTGAGGCGAACTTGCTACTCACTACGCCACCGTGGCGCCCCATGACCCCTTTATATATATCATATTTCAGTGCAAGCATATAACACAAAAATCATGGTTTGTGTAGGATTAATAACTAGAACAATTATTGGAAATACAATAGCTGTGTCACAAAATTAAGCACTATATGTCATGCATCTGTACACACCATAGTAAACCCTCTAGTGCAGTGTATGTGCTTAATACAATTATCTAGACATTCAACACTGGAGTCAAAAAAGCCCCACCTACTCCACTACATAAAGCTGCAACAGTCATATACAGACAGTGTACTCTACATTTTTCCTAATTTATTTAAACATGTTCTTTGTTTTGTGAATTACAATTTGCAAAAATAATAAAAATGATAAATTAATAGTTCTTTAACAGGTATTTAAATTGGTCTTTTTATTTTCTGAATTTTAAGCATTAAATAAAAAAACTACCTGGATGATTAATACAAAAAAATCGGCATAGATTTGTGTACAAGAACACACTGACACACACCTAGTGCTTTTTTCATAAAGGCTTTGATTTAAAATCCATTTTACAAGATATACTTGCAGCATCTCCAGGCAAGAGGCAAATGTTTCTGTGCAATTATACTGCGTTGTATTTTTCCTGCCATGCCATGTGGCTTTTATATTGCCTTTTAAATTGAAAAGGTCCCTCTAATAGCGCGGAACAAATAAGTCTCAGAAGTAGAGATGGCTAGGTGCTGCTTTTTTCCTCTGTTGCTCTCAACGTGGAGGGATTTAAAAACCTGAATAATGTTATGGATCGTCAGTCGCTATTACTGCTGCCGTTCATGCAAGGCCCAGAGCAATTTCATAGTTCAGTCACCAGGAGGAGTTGTTTACGATTGTTTTTCTTTCCAGCTTCATTTTCTACTTTCTACTGACCATTGGCTGTACAGATCTGGAAGTACAAGGGAATTTGTTCACACTCCCCTAAAATCCATTTCATTTAGTGGCTGACACCTGAAATTAGTAAACAATGACTGTAACTGTTGTTGACACCCACTTCATGAGCGATGTGCATGTATGATTACCACACCTTTTCAGGCATTAAACGTGATATGTCACACACACACAGACACACACTACTAAATTTGGAGCATATCACTTGAATGCTCTTGGGAAATCCAGTATGTTAGATAATGCATGAGTTTATCCTGTCAGCAGCAGATAGAACAGAATATCAGCTTTCAGGTTTACTCTTCTTTTTATTCAGTCATTCCCAGTTGACGCTGCTATGAAAATACTGCAAGATTCAGCAGTTTATAGAGTTATTTTCAAGAAGTTTAGTAGTTTGTTGTGTGTGTGTTTTTCAAATTCTTATAGTGAGACATTATTTTGTTGTTTTATCTTTTTGCAAATACTAGTTCTGAAAAATTTGATGACCGTTATTTTTTCAAAAATGTTTCATAGCATCTGAATTAGTTTATGTTATTGGATATGGCAGCCACTGATTCAGGTCCTGTACTAGTGTAATTAAAGTGTATTGATGCAAAAAACCCTAAGTGCCATCTGAAAGTTTCATCTAAAATGATCATTTTTCTCAGGCTGTTGTGTGTAGTTTCAGTCGTTTTACTCCTATGGCAAGAAATAGGCTATTTTCATTGCATTTGAAGTAAAATAACTGAACATAAACATAGGAGGCTGAGAAAAACACGCATTTTATAGTTTTTTTGCATCTGAACTCTTCTATTTTATACAGTAAATAGACAATCATTCAAACACCGGGCTCAGTAAGACATCAGCTGATAAAAAAATCCTAAAAATGCAAAAAGTCAGGTGCACTAGAAAAAAAGTGCAAATTTATTTTAAAAGCCTTTATTAACATGGCTATTCCATTAAAACTGCACCTACATATTTCAGCAAACACTCACCTTCATCAGAGTAACCCTGATTTATCTTCATGTTTATGTATTTTTTACCAAAGACACCACTGAAGCACTTTTTGTTTGATTTTGAATACTAAATGTATTGCAATTTTTTAATTAAGAAATATTAAGCAGTCCAACAGTTTTCAAATGTAATGATGGGCAGAAATATTTTCTAAGCACCAAATCAGCATATTAGAATGATTTCTGAAGGACTATGTGACATTAAAGACTGGAGTAATGATGTTTTTTTTTTTCTTTTCTTTTTTTGCATTGCATTGCAACAATTAAGTAAAACATGTATTTTAAATTGTAATAATATATCACATTATCACTCTTTTTTTATATATTAAAACATTTGTTGTGTATATATTTTAATAATTTACCAACAAAATGCATGTCCACTTTTAAATATATTTCTTGTGTTTTCAGAGGATGAAGGTCCAGATCCTCCTGAACAGTTCACAGCCATAAAACTCTCAGACTCCAGGTATAGATGACAACTACTGTATTTACATAATAGGTTTGCACCTTATATAATAGTCAGGATGTATGATGTAAATCAGGGACTGATCAAAGTCCACAGTTCAAAATGCATATAATTAGTGAATTACTTGCAAAGTTTAACCATACTAGATTGTTTATCAGTCGGGCAGGTTTTAAACATTTGTAACACTTGTAGCATTATCAAACAATAATGTTTATACTTTGAAAAGGATGTAAAGCAATTTTTTTTTTTTGCTATATTTTTTTTATCCAATTAGATTATTTCATTTTGTACCCGAACGTTGTTGATTCACTTCTTAGAAAAACATAATCTTGGTTTTGTTGTTGTTGTCTATGCTCGTCATGCATTTGTTATATTTTATGTAGATTCATTATTCCACAAAATCAAGGATTCTTAAATTTTTATTAAATAAAGCTATTAAAGTTGTCTGGTTAAACTGTTTTCATATGGCAAAATATTTTAGACAAACTAAATCGTTGAATGTAAAATACTGAAAGCAGCTCTACTCCATAATTAAGGATGACTTTAGTTTTGACGTTTCTTTTTTTCAGTAGACTGTAATCTAAAAGTAGTTTTCAAAGTAGAGGCACCTTAAAATACATAATCATAAATACCATTAAATTATTATAAGTCGTTTTGATGATGTGACTAACATCGCTGATGTATTTTCTGCTGTATAGGATAGCGCTAAAGTCTGGGTATGGGAAGTATTTGGGTATAAGCTCTGAGGCTGTTGTGGTTGGTCGATCAGATGCCATCGGCTCCAGAGAGCAGTGGGAACCAGTGTTTCAGAATGTAAGTGAATCTCCCACAGTCACAATGGAAATACTACTCAAATGTAGGCCTGTCACGATATCTATTTTTTGTTGTAAGGTATAATGCATCAAAATATATTGTGATGAAGATATTATTGTCATATAAAGACCATTTAATGCCACTCATTACATAATGCCAGAATGACAATATAGCATCATCATTGCAATGCAGGTAGACTCTTCCAAAGAACACATACTTTATTCTTAAGAATTTTTCATTTGATTATAGTCATTTTAACAATGTAATAGTTAGGCATTAGAACCAGAATGTGAAAATGCATATTCTAAATAAATTATAAATGTTAAAAAAAAAAGTGCAAGGTAAAAAAGTAACAGGGGTTGCGATATCTGCTACCAGATCTATTTTCAGTTGTCCGACACTCACATGAAAATATACTATAGTATATTTATTGTAAATACCATAGTGTTGTTGTTGTTTTTTAACCATACTGACACCTCCAATAGAGATAGGGATGTTGCACAATCAGCTAAAATGTTGCTAGAATTGGTTTTTATTTATGGATGATATATAGGGCCCATACATTCCACCAAAAACGATGTCCATGTGTTGTGCGATAAGTCGATATATTGATTACTGTGCCAGGCCTACTCAAATGTGGTCTGAGTAAATATGGGACATTTGGCCAAGGTTTAAATGAATTCTGTTTCTATGTTGGTTTATATTTTTGTTCTGTCCTTGTAGGGTAAAATGGCCTTGCTTGCTGCAAACAGTTGTTTCATCTCATACAGTGAGAACGGAGACATCGTGGCCAAAAACAAGACAGCTGGAGAGGAGGAGATGATCAAGGTGAATCTTTTCTCAAATCACAATCCACACCAACATCAATGGCTGAAGCACCTTTTGTTGTTGTTGTTGTCGTCTGCGGGACACAATATTCACTGCTGTTTCAATTTTAACATGCTTATTAACGACTTGCCGAACATCTTAAGGAATAATTCAGCAAGACGTGCCAGATTTGGACATTTGGCTCAGGATCAGATATTTATTTCAATAATCATTAGGGGTTCCATGATGCACACTAATGACAGTATAAAGTGTGCTTTAGTTTTGAAACAAAGCTCAGCAGGGAGGGGAACTAAGCACTTCTTTTGTCTATTTTAATTAAACAGTGATTTAATGAACAATATGTGACATTATTTTAACTAACTAAATTCATTTATAATAACTTTCTTAAGGATGAGCGGGTCTGGTTGGACCACTTTTAGCTTAGCTTAGCATAAATTATTAAATCGGATTAGACCATTAGCATCTCGCTCAAAATATATGTTTAACCTTCTTAGCGGCCACATTTTAGCTCTTATGTCCCCAATTGTATACTTTGAATGTTTTATATTTTGTTACAGACATAGTGTCATCCTGTTTTGTAGCATATGATATATCCCAAACACTATTTTTAACTGTCCAAAATGGGCAAAAAATGTATATTTTACTCTCTGATAGTCAAAACATGTTCAAACAATATGTGTGCATGTGTTATTAACCACGAGTCCACATATATGGACATAATTTTTCTCCAAAAGTACATCATATCAAAAGATAATACTCTAATTAGGTTCCATTAAGCCTGAATAGCAGAGAGAAATAATAAATGCATGCAAAAAAAACAGCTTGGGCCTTAAGAGGATAAAAAAAAGCATTTCGATAATTGGCTCTTCTTTAGATACATTGTTTACTGAGACAGGGAAAATAACATTTCCCTGGTAAATCGCGCTTTTCTGTGAAGCCTTGGGTAAAAAAATCTGGGTGTTATCTGCTTTGATGATGGCTTGAGATTTGATAAACAGATAAATGCAGTGGTCAAATCCTGCTTAACTCTTAACAACAGTCAAATCTATTCTATCTAGAAAACAAATATATAATAATCCATGCTTTTATTACCTCTAGGTTGGACTACTGTAACTCACTATGTTTTGGGATCAGTCAGTCAACTCTATCCTGTTTACAGTTAGATCAAAATGCTGCTGCAAGGCTTTTAACCGTTACCAAAAAACATGACCACATCACACCAGTCTTACGCTCTTTGCACTGGTTGCCTGTGCACTATCGTGTCACTTTCAAAATTCTTCTCTTGGTTTTTAAATCACTAAATGGTCTGGCACCTTCTTATCTGTCAGATCTGTTGACTGAACATCAGCCTGGTCAGTCTCTTCAGTCATCAAACCAGAGATTATTATGCATCCCTAAGTCGAAATGCAGGGATGACTGTGCTTTTGCAGCAGCTGGTCCTAGATTGCGGAATGCTCTGCCCCTCTGTATTGGGTCTATATCATCTCTGTTTGTTTTTAAATGTAGGTTAAAAACTTTCCTTTTTTACCAGTGAGAATTGTTTGTTTTAGCTATAGTTTTATATCTTTCTCTTTGTGATTTGTATTGTGCAGCAAATTGGTCAACCTTTGGTTGCGTTTAATGGTGCAATATAAATAAAATTGACATTGAGATAACAAAATTTGCTAATTTCTAGGTGATATGACTAGGAACTACAGTAGTCAACATTTAAAGTGGTTCAAAACCTTTCATCAAAGTTATTCTAAAACTATTGAACAACACCCATTCTTGCCTTAGGACAATTTTGAAAACATTTTTTTTGATCCACTTCAAATGTTGACTACTGTATGTTTGTATTCCATTGTAAAAATTAAGGAAGGAACTTTGCTGCCATACCATTACTGCGACTGGTTTAATATAGGATAGGAAAATGATCTAAACCAGGGATGTCCAAACTCGGTCTTGGAGGGCCAGTGTCCTGCGACGTTTAGTTCCATCCCCAATCAGACGCACCTGGGCTAGCTAATCAAGCTCTTACTAGGCTTTCTAGGAACATCCTTGCAGGTGTGTTAAGGCAAGTTGGAGCTGAAATCTGCAGGACACCGGCCCTCCAGGACCGAGTTTGGACATGCCTGACCTAAACCCTTGTTATTTTTGAGCGAGATGCTAATGGTCTAATCAGATTCAATGATTTATGCTAAGCTAAGCTAAAAGTGCCCCGCCAGACCTGAAGATTGGCTGAATGAATTATAAAATGGTAAAATTAAACTGTTTAACTCTCAAAAAAAGTGGAGTGTTCCTTTAAATACTGATTTAGCGATTTCAGAATGTAATGTTTTTTTATTGGTCTTTTGCCTTAAAGGGCACCTATTTTAAAAAAATCTACTTTTTAAGCTGTTTGGACAGTCATATGTATAGATATAGTCTATCGACGGTCATTTTGGGCTGATATAAACACACCCAGTCCTTTTTTTAGGACTGGGTGGACCGATTGGAGCGGTTTTGAGACCGACCGCAACTTTACGTAGGAGTGCAGTCCCCCCGCCCACTGAATTGATTGACAACTGCGTATTAACATGTCTCCATAGTAACGCGTATAATCATATCAACAATACAGGACGTGCGCAAAGCAACCAGGAATAAAAAGGTCTGTTCAGTTCGCGAAGGTCATCAATCACCATCAAATGTGATCAAGAGCGAGTTTCACAAGTTTAACACGTGTTTAAAACAGTGCATGTTTGTAATGAACTACAGCGATTAACTTCAACTTTACTTCATCACCACAGCCGTGTGTCAGCAAAAAATGCTTCAATCTCGGTTTGTTGACATTAAATCAGGTTTATTTTGTACATTGACATAACAGATATCCATACAGCAGTGAATATTAACCTGTATCCTTTCACATTTGCTTGCAAAAGCAGTGCAAAGCTCAACGCGCACTGTCTGTCTGTCTGTCTGTCTGTCTGTGCGTGCGTGCACTTTGTAACTACATTGTGTGTGACTCATCATTGCAACTCCTCAACAAACACATCAAACAGTCATTGGTAACGTTCTTACTGTAGTATTTCTCAAACATAGTGAGATCTGCTTCCTTTACATCTGTTCCTGTTGCATCTGTCTGTCTGACGCAGCCAAGGGCGGTGATTTAGGCACGCTGACAGGCACGTGGGAACGGTGGGCGGGCAGGACTATCCTTAAAGGCCCAGTACCAAAAACAGCAAAAAGCCGTTTAGAGCTATAATACACAGACTTCAGACAGCTATAATTAATAATCTGATGGGTATTTTGAGCTGAAACTTTACAGACAAATTCTGCTGACACAAAAGACTTATATTAAATATAAAAAAAGGAGTCAAATATGTGCCCTTTAACATCACTACAATTTACAGTTTATTTTGTCTGAATGCAAGGCTATTGCTGTCAAATGACAGTTTATTATTTTCTTACTATAAACATTGTCTTTCATGCTTATCTGTCCTTCACAGATCCGTTCATGTACAGAAAGGGAGGTGAAGAGAAAAGATGATATTGCAGATGAAGACAGAGGCGATGTCAAGAACTGCGAGCTCAATTATGTGTGAGTGTCTACATTCGTCGCATTCAGAAGCGCTGCTGTTTGTTCAAGTACTAATGTTTCCTTAAATGTTTGCATGCAGAAAGAAGTTCCAGAGTTTTCAGGACCGGAAGCTGAGGCTGAATGAGGAAGACAGCGGTTCACTCAAAAAAGCCAGAACAGATGGAAAATTTCATGAGGCGCTGCTGGACAGGTAAAACACCTCTGATACCGTGGTCATACTGGAGAATAAATGACTGTTGTCTGATAATTGAGCTTATTTTCAGATGGATGAAAGCATGGAGCATTATATTTTATATACCACCTATGTTGTGCTGGATGACTTATTATAAAAGATGTGAAGTGTGAATAAGCAAACCATTTCTAGTGATGTACCGAGATGCCATGATCTTTTGTTGTTGTTTTTTTAGGAGGTCAAAGATGAAGGCTGACAGATACTGCAAGTGAATCCAGAAGAAACACATCTTTATTTTTACATCTTCATGGAATTGCCATTTTAATTTCACAATTTTTAACTTTATTCTTGCAATTGCAGGTTACAAACTCTATTGCAATGTTTTCTTCATATTTGTCAGAAACAAACTTCTAGTCAGAAATGTGAGAAGTCAGAAATTTTGAGAAATGTATATGTCTCCAAATCCTGAATATATATATATACAGTAAAGCCTGAAGTTATTCATACACCTAGTAAATTTTGACTTGCTTAAAGAAATATTTTTACTTCAAGATTTTATTTCCCCACATTGATGTCTCTTATACATCATCTTATTATCTTTGGAGAATCCTGTGTCATTTCTACTAAAAAAAACAACAACAAAAAACTTGCTTGTTGAATAAGAATAACTTAAGTCTGAATTTATCAGCAGTGTGGATAATTTTGGGCTTGACTGTATATCTGCAGGTTTTGTTGTTGTTATTTTCTTTATCTTGTGGTGGAAACAAGCTTCCATCATTATTGAAGATTTGGTCTTTGTTTTTGTATTGGATTGTAAATGTTGTTCATTTCCAAAATTAAATTGATTACAAACTCAATTTCTTATTTAATCACTTAATTTATTCAAATATATTTTTATTAATATGAATAATTAAATAATTTGGTACATATTTTGAAAGACATGATTATGCCTAAAATGTCCGTCTCTTTGTCTTTCTCTTTGTGTTGTGATTTAATGTGTTTGATGTAAATATGAAAATGTTATTCAGACTAAAACCACATTTAAGGATGTAATGATTGTCTCTTGAAGGGACGGTTCACCCAAAAAATCTAAATTCTGTCATTATTTGCTCTAACTTCAACTGTTTCTAAACCTGCTTGACATTTTTTTACTCTGTCACAAACACACAGACACATATTTTAACGAAAGCTAGAAACCTGGCTAACCATTGACTTCCATAGAATTTATTTTTCCTACCATGGTCAGTGGTTACAGTTTTAGCTAAGATCTCTTAAAAATATCTGTGTTTAACCAATTAAAGCCATTATTTTTAGCTATATGTATTTATATGGTTTTTATTGTTATTATTATTATTTATTTTTATTTATTTATTGCACTTCAATTGCAATGTCATAGTTACAAGTAATTATATTTAGCATGCGATATATAGACATATAGTTATACAGTCATATGCTATTTAATTAGTTATGTAAATGTCATTTACTCTCCCTCCACATATTTGACTTTCCTTTGAACACACAAGATGTTTTTGGTTACATGGGAGCTCAGTTCAAGCCCAGGCTGGGTCAGTTCAGTTGGAATTTCTGTGTGGAGTTTGCATGTTCTCCTCGTCCCCGTGTTGGCGTGGGTTTCCTCCGGGTGCTCCGGTTTCCCCCACAGTCCAAACACGTGGTATAGGAGAATTGAATAAACTAAATTTTCCGTAGTGAATGAGTGTGTATGGATGTTTTCCAGTACTGGGTTGCAGCTGGAAGGGCATCCGCCGTGTAAAACATATGCTAGATAAGTTGGCAGTTCATTCAGCTGTGGAGACCCCTAATGAACAAAGGGACGAACTCGTAGGAAAATGAATGAAAATATGTCTTCTTCGAAACTATCTGGTATCTTTCTGACTTTTTTTACTTCGAAATTTGGCTACCGGTTTCCAATATTCTTTGCGGTATTATTTTGTGTTCAACAGATGAAAAAATAGGGCACGTAAACGAAAAATTTTATTTATTTATGAACTTTTTAGCATTCTTGAAACAGCTTTTTAACATTGATCTCATTGACATTGAACTGCATGTTGTTGCTCTTCACAACCGCCAGATGGCGCAAATCACTCGTCAGTTAATCAGTCGTATTTACCTGCCTTGTTTGTTTCGGCTGAGGTAAAACTCAATTCTCCTGTCTCCACATTTACACCTCACACGCTTAATTTATAGAAATATGATACACGGCGTACTTGTGCTGTAGCGTAGCAGCATAAAGCAGAAAACGAACCCGAAGACAAGACCTGTAAGTCATCTTTTATTCTGTAAGTCATTGTTTTGGTCACTCCCCCGCGTGTCTCGTGGGTTTGCGCCGTTTGCGCAGATCACCAACCGTCACGAGAATCATCATCGGCACTTCCGCGTTCGGAGAAGTCCGAGGACAGATCAGTCTCATCATGAACAACAAATTAAACTTGCGCTTTTTCATACTCTCTTTTATGTGTATGTGCTTGTCTGCGCAATATGTGCCACCGGTAAGTCACAGTCTATCGCTGTTGTTGAAATTGGTGTACAGTAGCTTGTTTACGGCAACAATATCCTCATATCTTACTTCAGATTTGTGTTGTTGTGAATTACAGTGATAGCAGGACTGATTCGTGTTTGTGTTTTTACGACTCTGCTTTGTTGTATAACTCAAATGACCTAGTTAATGGTGTTTGCATAGAGAAAAGTTGACGAATAACTATCATGACACCGATTTACTGTAAATGTGAGGCATAATATCTGGTGTTCATATATATATTTCAGTACACAGAAGATTGCAGAAGTGGCATGTATCCTCCAAATGGCCCCACGTGAGTATAATAACTGCACTTATGAATTATACAGTGTGTAGAAAGTACTGTCAGAGTGTATATTGTTTAATTACACAATTCCCTTTAACACTTTACCTCACAGTTATGTGAAGTGTATTTAAAATACAGCGAGCAAATACTCACACAAGAGAAAAAGACAAATATGTTACTTGGATAATGAAGAACAAAATAACACTGATTTTAAAATGTTACAATAACTTATGATCTTATTACTTATTATACAATAACTTATTAGTATGAAAAGAAAAGTGAAAATAAGTTAGCTGTTTTGTAACAGTATGGTTGTATAATCATTGTTATGCAGTAACTAAAGGTGTTTTTTTTTTTTACTAAGTCCAAATTAAACTCATTCATTCATTCTCTTTTCGGCTTAGTCCCTTTGTTAATCCGGGGTCGCCACAGCAGATTGAACCGCCAACTTATCCAGCATTTGTTTTACTGCCCTTCCAGCTGCAGCCCATATCTGTGAAACATCCATACACACTAATTCGCACTCACACACTACGGACAATTTAGCCTACCCAATTCACCTATACCACATGTCTTTGGACTTGTGGGGGAAACCGGAGCACCCGGAGGAAACCCACGCAACCACAGGGAGAACATGCAAACTCCACACAGAAATGTGAGTAGCACGTTCGCCTCACAGCAAGAAGGTCACTGGTTCGAGCCCCGGCTGGGTCAGTTGGCATTTCTGTGTGGAGTTTGCATGTTCTCCCCGTGGTTGCATGGGTTTCCTCTGGGTGCTCTGGTTTCCCTCACAAGTCCAAAGACAAGTGGTATAGGTAAACTGGGTATAGGCTAAAATTCTCCGTAGTGTATGAGTGTGTATGGATGTTTCCCAGAGATGGGTTGCAGCAGGAAGGGCATCCGCTGCGTGAAACATATGTTGGATAAGTTGGTGGTTCATTCCGCTGTGGTGACTCCAGATTAATAAAGGGACTAAGCCGAAAAGAAAATGAATGAATGAATAATAATGGTAATAATAATAATAATATGAATGCTTAAACTATCAATTGAAAGGATAAAAACCGTTTATGAATCTTTGTATGTTTTAGATTTAAAGGCGATGTGTCCTGGTATACTGTTGATCTGGATTTGCCAGCAAGCAAAAGATGGACAGATGTTATTTCAGACAAGAAGATTGAGGTGAGATCATAATTTCATACTTGTTCAATTCTTTGTTGGTGACTCTACTCGTGACTTTATAAAGGAATGGACTGGAAGTGCCTAAATAGTTTTTGCATTGACAGACAAATTGACTGGTCTTGTTAGGTTTCAGATGAACTTTGTGAACTGAAAAGCGCCATTACACAAGAGCTCATGTGCTTTTTTCCTTTAGATGGCGAGCATGATTCAGGCCATCAGAGATCTAGCAGACGCCTTTGTTCCCAGCGGGAAGCTCATTCAGCTGGTGGACAAGGAATTGGTGAATATAAACAATTGAACATATCTATTTGTACACTGGAAAACCCAATAAGTTAAGAGAACTCGATTTTAAGTGATAGTTCTCTCAAAAACGAGAAGTTATTCCCCCTTAAGTGGTTTAAAACCTTTATGAATTCCTTTCTTCAGTTAAACACAAAACAGGATAGTTGAAAGCCTGTAACCTTTGACTTCCATATTGGGAAAAACAAATACAATGGAAGTCAATGGTTACAGGTTTCAGCTTTCTTGAAAATATATTCCTTTGTGTTCAGCAGAAGAAAAACACTCATAAAGGTTTGAAACCTGTAAAGGGTTGAGAAAATGACCGAATGATGAATTTTTATTTTTGGGTGAGCTACCCCTTTGAGTTTAAAAACGAGTATTTCTGAGTACTGTGAACTTACTTCATATGAGTACACAAAGTATCAAATAAAACTGTATTGCCACTTCAATGATAATGTAAACTTATCAAAACTGACAAGTTAGAGTTCTTAAATCTCAGTTTATGTTGATCAGTGTCAATTAAATTGCATTAAACAAGTTAAATTATATATTAAATATAAATCATATTGTTTTTTTTTGTGTCAATTTTATTGTCAAAAACTATACTGTAAAACCTATTAGGTTATAGAAAGTCCTACCAAATAATGCTAAATAATGATGTCTGAAGTATACCCAAGTTTCAACATGGGATTAAGATGAAAATCTTAATTTTTCAGGCATAAAAAACAACTAACCTGTAAAACTGTATTAATTAAGTGCATAAAAGTGATTTTTATACATTTTACTGTAATTTACAAAAGACAGTCACTAAAATGCCAACGTCTAACTGGAGTATATATACATAACAATGCATATTTACAATAATGATTTTTTCAAATTGTTTTTATTGTAATTTTAATGATTATTGTTGACATTACAAGTCTATTTAAGCTAAATTTTATATGATTGATTACTCTTATCTATTTTAATAAATACATTTCAGCATTAGCATGTTGTATAATAAACATACACATACAAACGTACTGAATGATGACGGAAGATTATTTCATGCCTGTTTTTCACAAGTTATTTTAAAAATCACAAAAGACACATCACTGTCATTTAATGTGCTTTCTAAGGCTATCACATCACTTTAGAGACGTTCATTTATTTCAAAGCTCTATATTGTGGGGCAGTGTAAGGATTTAAAGCAATGCGTTTTGTTTTTTCAGCCGTTGATGGTGGACACTCTGCCGTACCCTTTCAATGAGGAGATCCGAGGAATCGCATCCGTGTCTGGTGTTCCTCTGGGTATGAAATGCAGCAAAACTACAGAATCATGTTTAACTCTGTTTCTTCAAATAAAACCTGAATTCAGACTGTTCTCTGTGATGCAGGAGAGGTGGTGCTCTTCAACATATTTTATGAGGTGTTTACCGTCTGCACTTCTCTGGTTGCTGAGGACATCAATGGTGAGAACATCATCCAACACAAAACATGTCTTATATATGTTCATTTAAAGTTTTTGTCAGATTTTAAAGGACACGAGGGAGTGCTGTGGGGTCTGTAAAATGGATTATCATTCTATGAAGATACATATATGAACATTTTAGTATTCAAATAATAGTCTAAGAATTAGAATGAGTAAATTTAATGAATACAAAAAATATGAATTACATCAATTAATGATGCCACATTTGCTTTTAATAATAATTTATTTAAAAAGGATTAAATATATAAATAAAATATAAATTTGATTAGAATAATGATGAAATGTATTAAAATATTTAATAAATGTGTAATTATTACTATAATAGGTAGAGAAAATGGATAATGAATAATTATTATAAACATTTTTATTTTTCCTAATAACATATTAACCTATTTATATTATTTTTTCACAGTATAAATTGAATCATGATTCAAGACTTAAATCTCAAAGACTGAATCTTTGTATTTTATTGCATGTTTTATTTTACTCTGTTGTCGTAGCGCTAAGAGTTTTACAAAAGCGCATTATGAATAAAATGTATTATTATGTTTAATATTAATATTATTATTAAGACACCATAGAGATGACTTCTTTTATAATGGGGTCCAACTCCTAAAGCTACTATTTGGGGGTCAATTGAAAACTTCTGTTGTTACATAAATGATACCTACAGTATTTAAAGCATATACTACTATTCAAAAGTGTAGCGGCATTAAATTTTTTAAATCCCTTGTTTCAGCAAGTATTGATTAAATTTATCATAAGTAACAGTGAAACAAATTTCAAATTCGTATAAATACTGCTCTTTGAGATCTTTTTATTCGTCTAAAAACTTAAAAAGTAAAATATTGAGCACGATTTTCAACTTGGATAAAATAAGAATTACATAAATGTTTTTATATGACACTAAAAACTGGAGTAATGATGCTGGAGCAAAACTTTAAATGTAGCTTTGCAGCACAGGGATAAATTACATGTTTAAATAAAACATATGCTGTAATAGTCGGCGGATTCTAAGTCATTCATTCATTTTTTTTTCTTCGGCTTAGTCTTTATTTCAGAGGTCTGCACAGTGGAATGAACCACCGATTATTCCGGCACATTTTTTACGCAGCGGATGCCCTTTCAGCCACAAACCAGTACTGGGAAATATCCATACACTCTCATTTACACACACTCATACACTACAGACAATTTAGATTAGTTAGTTTACCTATACTATAGCGCATGTCTTTAGACTGTGGTGGAAACCGGAGCACCCGGAGGAAACCCACACAAACATGGGGAGAACATGCAAACTCCACACAGAAATGCTAACTGGTCCAGCCGAGACTTGAACCAGTGACATAGCCATTGGTTTTAAGTCATTTTTTATAAAGTGTCTTTTGTGTTGCAATGATTATTGTTTAGAACTAAATTGGCTATAGTGTATGAATGTGTGTCTGAATGAGAGCTTGTATGGGTGTTTCTCAGCATGGTGCTGGGTTGTGGCTGTAAGGGCATCTGCTGGATAAAAAAAAAAAACATATGGCATAATAGTTGGCGGTTCATTCCACTGTGCTGACCCCCAATAACAATATGCATAACTTTTATTGTGATAATATTTCACAATTTTACTGCACTATTGGTGAGCATAAGAGACTAATTTAAATAAATTCCCAAATTACTCAATGGTACTGTTTAATACAGTCTATAAAATCAGAATACTTGGTGTGGAGTGTGGTAAAGATCTGTTTGTTTTTACTGTAGGCAATCTCATCCATGCAAGGAACCTGGACTTTGGACTTTTCATGGGGTGGGTTTAACATCTGTTTTTGCCATTCCTCCTCAATGCATGCACACTATTGAGTGTTTTCTTTTTTTTCGGTAAAAAAGACTTCATATGGTGTGTGTTCTTGTCCTCTAACAGATGGGATTTGAAGAACAGGTCATGGATCATCACAGAGAAGCTGAAGCCTCTGGTGGTCAACATAGACTTCACACGAAATGGCCAGACGGTCTTCAAATCCACCAATTTTGCAGGATACGTTGGGATGCTGACCGGCATTCATCAGGTAATCACAGAGCCGTCTTTGAGGATATCCAGAATAGTGACAGGAGACAGAAGTGACCTTTTGTCTTGGAGATTGTTTTTAGTTTCACTTCTGTGTTTGAACAGGAAGGATTATTGTGAAAGCTTGGACTGTTGGTCACTGATCACATTGCTCGTGTTGTTTTCTTTGCAGAGCTCATTCACTCTCACTATGAATGAGCGATTCAGTCTGGATGGAGGATACATCGGTGAGCTCCTTTATTCATCTCTCTGAATGCTGCCGAGTCATGTGGCTTAAATATCTGGAGTTTGAGGCAGGAAATTAAATTTGACATTTTTAAAAAAAAAAAACTTCAAAAGGGTTATTTTATAACAAAATCAAACAAAAAGTACTCAGAGGTAGCTTCATTAATGTGACGGTGCTGTTTGGGTAAGAGATTCATCAGAATAAACAGCTAAAGTGAGTCCAAGGCACTTGAAAAATGCAGAACATATATTAAAAAGATTTAATATAAAAAAATATTAAAGTGATTGTATTTTACATAAAAGTCAATGACATTTAATAAGATTATAAAATTCCCAGCACTGGAAAAATGTGGAAAAATATTAAAAAGCCTTTATTGATATTTAATGAATAGCTATGTCAGTAAAGTTTATGTATATATATATATATATTCTAAATTTTTTGAGTGCTGGGAATTTTATAACCTTATTAAATGTCATTTACTTTTATGTGAAATACGATTACTTTAATCAGTCAGAAATCTGTATGCTATTAATAACAATAAAATGTAAAGTTTACAACCTTCAATATACATTAAAATACTAATAATATTATCAAATACAAAAGATCTTATTGCATTTGGGTGAAATTTATATTATGACAAACTGTTTTTCTTTCCTTTTTTTCACCCTTTATGTTGAATTTGAGACCTAATTGTTGATTTTAGTTGCCTTTGATTCCTCAGGGGTCAAAACTGAATGGGGTTTCTGGCTCAGTGTTATTTATTTTAGGTTTTTATTGATTTCTGTAAGGATGTGTATTTCATTTGGTCAGATAATTGGCAGAATGAATGCGTGTGGTTTTATTGTTATTAAGTGTGTGATGTGAATTGCAGGGATTCTGGAGTGGATCTTGGGAAAGCGAGACGGCATGTGGATGAGTTTCCTGACTCGCTCAGTGCTGGAGAATGCAACCAGGTTCATGATCCATACACACATTAATGAATATGAATGTAAACATTCTAATCCAGAAATAATTTAACCAGTTTAAAATAACCTTTAATGGCTATTCAGTTAAAGAGTTTAAGGTATAATAATGCATTTAGAATTACTTTACAACATTTCAGAATAATTAGCATTTTATTTTATTTTTTGAAACAATTAAAGCAGTAATATTGTTAAATTAATACTTTTTTGCTGTGATTTATTCCTCAAAGCTCCAGTCCTCAGTGTCACGTGATCTTTCAGAGCAATTTAAATATGCTGAATTTGGTGCTGCAATTATCACAAAAACATTAAGTAAACAGCAGTAAAACCAGATTTTAATATTTCTAATAAGAACTATTAGTCTTAATTAAACACTTAATCAGCATATTAGAATAATTTCTGCAGGACCATTTGACTCTGAACACTGATGTAATGGCTGCTGAAAATCACGTTTCGATCACTGGAGTAAATGACATTTTAAATCATTGTTATAAATACTTTTTTTTTTGCTCCAATAAATGCCTTCTTTGTTAGATGACACTTCAAAAAAAGATTCATCTTTCTTAATTACTTTACAGTTTTGGTTGAGGAATATTTAGTGTTTCCTTACCTGAACTGAAATTAGAATAAAAATACATTTTTATGTATTGTAATTATGTTTTGATACTGAAATATGACAAATGCAACAACGTCTCTTGAGTATATAATAATATGATGATATTGTTTTCTTTTAGCTATGAAAGTGCCAAGGCTCTACTGTCTGATACTAAGCTGTTGGCTCCAGCCTACTTCATTCTGGGGGGAAACCAGTCGGGTGAAGCCTGCATTATCACCAGATCCAGAACAGAGAACATCAGCCCGCTGGAGTGAGCCCTGCACCACTACTCTATTCCACACCCACACCGACATCAGAGCTGTCGAACCCTGACCCCTCTGCTCTCGAGTAGATACTTATATGTTATTACTACACTATGAAATTCAGATGTATTACATTCCTCATGTTGTTAATGTCACATGACCTAGTGTCAGTAGAGTCGTTTCACTTCCTTCCACAAATCTTCTCCTGTGGTCTCACATGATACTAAAGTGTCAGTTAGATATAGGGGGAAGCAGTTGGTCATTTTTAACTACTCTTTAAAGGTTCCGTGAAGTACTTTGAAATGTTAATTTTATTTCATTTGAAATTTGACAATCTCAACTGAAACACGAAGACAGGGCAGGACAAGTATTAGCCCCTCCCCTTTATAAAAAGCCATCACTGATTTATCACAACTGAGTTACTGGGGCGGAACATGTCAACTACTACAGCGCATTTGATTGGTGGGAATATATTATGGGAAAGGTGATGCTCTTTATATTGGCATAAAACAGAAGTTAAGATTGTCCTTTTCCCCCTCTATCATGATGTAGATCCTACTGAAATGTTTTCTGAAATGAGGGAGAGAAAAAAAAAAGAAAGTAGGACAGTGCTTGAGTTCCTTATTTGAATACTGATTGGATTGGCAGAAAGTGGGCATTGCTAACAAAACCGAGGAAGATTTGATTGCCAGTTTGCACTCTGTTGTGGAGGATTATTGTAGGCACCCTATGGAAGAGAAAGTGAGAAGCGCAACCAAAAACACACCATATTGCCTAATTGCTAATCTTGTGACAGATTTCTGGAGATGTAGGGCAGAAATGAGACATACCCTGTCCTAAAGGCATTCTGTTGACCCGAAGTGAAGATTTTATTTTATTTTAATTTTTTTTTAGGGGTCAGGGAAGGTTATGATACTTTATTTTTCGATTATTTCTTCAATTAGATTGTTATCTATTACTAAGATTATATTACCAAATTAGTTTTTTAGAAAAAGTGCAGATACACATCTAACAAGCACTACTATATAAATATAAAAATAAGAAGAGTACATTTTGAATTCATGCTGACTTTAGTGGGCACTGTTATTTTAGACATTGTAAATGAAAATTATTTTATTTATTACTCAACCTAATGTTGTTCCAATAGAGACTTTTGTTCATCTTCAAACACAAATTTAGATATTTTAGATGAAATCTGAGAGCTCTTTCTCATCCTCCATAGATAACTGTCCAGAGACGAAGGGGAAAAAAAAAGAAAAAAAAAAAACAACCTTCCATGTGACTGCAGTGGTTTAACTGTTATCATATGAAGCTCCAAGAACGTTTTCGTGCACAAAAGAAAAGAAAAAGAAAAAAGAAAAAAAAAGGGGTAAATACGACTTGTTTACCTGTATCTTCTCTATTCTGTTGGGTCATCAGGGTATGCGTTTACTAAGGGCAGTATTGTATATTGCCATTATAGTTCGAATGCTCACCCTAATATGTTGCAGAAGACATTGACGAAAAGGTTTCATTTATTTATTTATTTTTTGCTTTGCAATAATGTTCTTGGAGCTTTGTGTGATTTACAGTTAAACCATTAATGTCAGTTGAAAATTTCTAGACTGCATGTCTCTGGGCCATTGGTGTCTTTAGACGATTAAAAAACTCTTGGATCTAAAATGTATGAAATTGTGTTCTGAAAATGAACAAAGGTATCAGGGGATTGGAACGGCATGGGGGTGAGTAAGTAATGGCAGAATTAAAAATTAGGGGTGAACCCAAGCATATCATCTAACTTAACTGCTACATTTATCTCAAACCTAATATATAAATAATGGAATTTTATCCATGCAAGGTACTTAAAGACATATAGCTTATAACTATTATGCCACAGACATTCCTGAGTAAATGCTGGCCTTTTCCAATTATCCAGGCTTTGTAAAAATGCCCACATTTGTAAAGTAATGACACAAAACAACCAGAACTATTAGCTGATATGGACGTGCAAATCACCAGTGTGCACAGCTGAGACAACTCTAATGACGTTTTTGGGAATTGGCATTCCTACAGTACAGATTTTAGACACAAGTTTGAGTGTGTTTAGGGAAGAAGCTCAATTCTACAGAACAGTGGCCTTGTTGGTTTGGAGTGAAAACTGTTTATTTAGTATTTTGGTTGAATATTACGGTGTCTGTGTATTTCAGGTTGGATGTGAAGAATGGTAGGTGGTATGTGTTGGAGACAAACTATGACCACTGGAAAGAGCCTCTGTTTTTGGACGACCGCAGAACTCCAGCTATGAAATGCATGAATCAGACCACACAGACTGTGAGTTTGGATTTGCAGACTCTAAATAAATCATAATGTTGCTTTTGTAATGTTTTTACTTCTTGCTTTATTTTTGCAGAATATCTCCGTACAGACGGTTTATGATGTCCTCTCCACAAAGCCAGTCTTAAATAAGGTGGGCTCTTTGTTTATGTATTGTTCCTATTAATTAGTTTAGTTTGTTGCTCGTTTAACGACTGCTTCAGTAACACTTTTTATTCTGGTGCTGTGCAGTTGACCACATACACTACTCTTATGGAAGTCTCTAAAGGAACACTGGAGTCTTTTATTCGTGACTGTCCCAATCCCTGCATGCCCTGGTGAAGGACTCAAGAGTCAAGACCCTGGTACATTTCTGCTCTCTATTTGCAGACAGACAAATGAATGATGAAAATGAGAATGTGGGTATCTTTAGGAAGGGAAATAATTCTAATTTTAGCACTTTTTAAATCAGTCTTACATTTTTAAAGGTTTGCAACAACTTATTTCACAATCATGTGAGCATTGTTGGGTTTAATCAAGCTTATCCTGTCAAACAGGTAGAACAGCTTACTTAACACAGGTCTAACGAGGTGTTATTGAACATATTGAAATGCACTGAGAATGTTTATTGCGCATGACATTATTGTACATCATTTTTAATCAAATTTTTGTGAATGTAATATTTTTTTGTTGTTTTTGTAATGGCATACTCGCTTCTGGAAATGTGCACAGCAGGACACATTTCAACTTGATAATCAACACTATTTGTGCCTTAAAAAAAAGAATAAATGATTGACTAAAAGATATTTATGTTGCCAGATTAAGAGGTGTACGTTACTAACATTATGTAATTATATCGCTTTGAGTCAGTGAACGTTTAGGGAAAAACAAAGGCAGGAAAATGGTAAAAATCAATGTTTTATTTTTAAATCTTTTTAAATCTTTTCAATGTTTCCTTTTAAATCTCAATCTAAACATTGGAGAATTACACGAGGTGAAATGGGGCGAGAACCCAAGCATTGGCCAACATGCCTTTAAAAAAGATCAACATAAAAGCAAGAGAACATTTAAAAGAGTGCAATAAGAAAGGACAGGACAGCGCATCAGTGCTAATATGTGAATCTGCTGTAACGATATTCAGTGTGCAGTCGGGGTCAACTCAGATATATTTAAATAGGGTTATTTTCGTTTTTGCTAAATGTGCTTCATTTTGTCCTGAACCAGAGGAACAAAAGGTGTATTGTCCTCTTGTATTTCATTGGCAAAAATCACTGGAGAAATGCAGAAACAAAAGTCTAACCATGCCAAACATAGGAACAGAAAAATGTTCTGCATCCCTTAAACCGCAGCCGTCGAAGAAGCTCAACACAGAAAAATGCACTTACAGACTACAGAACAGCTTAAAAGACAGACAGAGCCCGCTTCAAAACATCTTCTACATTCTCCACGAAACTACTTACAAGTGTAGAGACTTCTTTGCCGTCTCTTGAACTGTTAGATCACACATGCTGACAGGATAATTCGCTTAGCTGATGTTTCCAAGGAATCTTAGGGTATTAAGCTCATTAAACAGTAATGCTGCATGAATGATGGACTGTAGTGTAAGACTGAAAGATCATCCTCATGCACTCTGAGCTCCAATGGTTTCTGCAATCAAAAACAAAAAGAAAAAGTGTTCATGATATCAATAGCCAAATGTCTCACAAAACTAAAAGGTGCTTGGTTTGATGGCAGGGGGCATATTGCAGAAACTTTATCTTAGCTCTCAACCTTTACATATTTGTATTACAGAAGAAAATCTTATCTGATCTATACAGAGCTCCCTCTTCATAACGTGGTTCACCTTTCTCACAGTTTAGTGCAATTTGACACTAAAATTATTTTATTTTATTTTATTATTTTTTTTTTTAAACAGCACATTGTGTTCTGCGTCCTGATTGGCTGTAGACCACTGTCAATCAATCTCCTTCATGTGTCTCCTGTACGATGTAGAATGCGTTCAGCTTGCCAAATTTACAATAATCTTAGTAGTCTGATATGAAGTGCTGTACTGTACATTTGCAAGTTCTCTTCAACAAACACCACAATGTTGACGAAGCATTCTGCACTGTCAAAGGCAACTGTGGTAGCAGCCAAAAGGCAGAGGAAGATGCTAACCCTCGCACAAAATCTTGGACTTCTGAACATGCTAAAGGAAGGTAGAAGTTTTGCGAGTGTTTAAACGAGAGAAAAGTGTGAACATGTTAATGCCTGTGTGAGTAAATGGTGTAGTGACAGGTTTTACAGACTTAAAAAATCTATAATAATTGTAAAAAATAAAGCGGACTACTAAGCGGATTTCATCTTCTATCTTCAGAACTCAATTCCCGCGATTAACGAGGGACCACTGTAATTGGAACATCTTCAATTATGCCAAGTTTTCAAATCCAGATTCTAGTCTGTTACCAGGCAGTTAACACTGCACGAGCTGCTAATGAACTAACAAACAAAATGGATCATCAAATCTGAAGGAATTAGTTACTGGCACTACAACCGGTAATGCACTGTGACGCTTTGTTGTTCTCTGTAATGCTCTGTGTAAGCTGTGATATGTTGCGCAGCAGTCTATAATTACTAATAAAGTACTTTGTCATGGAGATGTAATATCTTTAGTGTCCTCTAAGAGTCTGTCTACTGTTAAATGTCTTTGTTCTTCATTTTGAATCATTGATAAATGTAATGCAATTGCTGGACAGCACAATTAGAGGTGTTTTTTTACCCCATTACCTTTCAACATTTTTGAAATTAGGGCAGCTGTTGGGTTGCACTAAAGTTAAGGCAGTTTTTATGATTTTTATTTTTTGATAAGTTAGGATTTTTTCTTATTTGTAGTAAAAATATCACTACGGAAATGTTGTTCTGTGACGATTCACACAGGGCTTCAGTGTCAAAGCTTGGAGTCTGATGTTGGGGCTGATGTGATCGTCATAGCATCAGGCTACTGTCTGAGCTGGGGTACTTGCATAAAGCAATCGGATTGGCTGATGCTTCCTTTAGTGCTTGAAAAATGTTGAAAATCCACTTGCAAGCAGCAAGTGGATCCACAATTTACTTCTGCAACACTTGACTTTACCCATTTAAAGTGAATGGGAAGCATTGACACCGACAGCCCGTGTGAATTAGGCATGATAGCTTTGGTACTAAAATTGGTTCTAACTGAAATTGCCACAGTTACCAAAATAGATTAGGTTTTAAAGTTAGTTACATTAAATGACTTTCTGTAATACACGACTAGGTCCCAAACCAAGTTCCATTGACAACATATTTTTGGCATGCATGTTTCCATATGAGTGCACACCTCTGTATTTGTGTGCATTAATATGGAAGTATAAATGTATCATGAATGTATAAATGTATAAAAGTATACATGTATGTATATATAATATATATCATGTTTACAACTAAAAAGTCACAAAGTATTGAGAAGATTACAATTTCTGCTGAATCGGAGGAGAAATTAGGAATAAATTCTCACTACTTCACATCACCTGAATTTTTAAAACAGTGTTTGCATTATTCAAACAAACTCAACTCTGGATGTGAAAACTTCCTTTCTGCCTTTACATTATAAAGTATCCCGTTTAATATTATTTATGTTTGACTATTGAAGACACTGTTTAAAAATCATTCAGTTTAACCATTTGTATTCTGAAGAATATTTTAAGGCATGTTCAAACATTTTACCACTGTACTTCAAGCTGTTTTACCACGACTTTACTCATTTGTCTGCACAAAGTTAATTATTTACAATCTAATACCATTAATAATGATCACTTATGACTAGGCCCACACGGAATCTGCGCGCGCAGAATTGATTGATTCTGTTTGTTTACTTGTGTAAATGTGTATTTATTCGGTTTTTAAATTAATTTCAGTAATAATATTGACTAAATAAAAATATTCATATGATTTATTTACAGTACAGTTTGTAAAGTACTATTTTCTGTCTTTTAGTAGATATTATATATGACAGACTTGCTTTGTTTACCGAATAAGTGGATCTAATTGGATTCATATTGTAAACATTAAATAAAAGTTAAAAAGGGATTACTTTTTATTTTATATATTAGGGTTTTAGTTCTTATACTCCCAAAATCATTCCGCAGAATTCCGCAGATTTTTAAAAAAATACTCGCAGATTCCATCTGGCCCTACTCATGACTTATTTGTTATTATAGTTACCAGGCTCTTTGAGTGCTTGAGCGTTTCCCACCAATCCCGCAAGCTCGCTTGTATTTCCATTGAGAATTTCAGCTGTTAAGTTGTTATTTTGCTGCTCTTCTGAGATCCTCTTACAAAGCTCTTCCTGTACAGATTACAAGCAAAGAAAAAGGTTTAATGCAAAGAAACACTTGCTTGTACATGTTAAAAGACGTGCTTTGTAAGAGGATCTCAGAAGAGCAGCAAAATAACAACTTAACAG
>CAIGQQ010033155.1:2518845-2542432 GCA_903798035.1 Danio albolineatus
CCAAATTTGGCCCATTGTAACCTTTGATTTGGCCCACCATCCAATCTGAGAAGAGAGAGAGAGAATGATGGGGGCAAATATCTTTAACAAAGAGATCATCATTGCTAATTTAACATAACATTCTTTTGTTTGTTTGTTTAAATGCTGAGCTACACAAAAAAATACAAACTGAAATGAAACGTTTCAATTAAATATTGTAAATGAATCTGATTTGTAAACATGTAAATAACGTCACTCGATGGAAAGAAAACTATGCAAAAGATATCGGCGAGCAAATCATGGCAAAAACTAGTGTAATTCTATTATAAAGGAGATTGTTTTTGTATTTAATGTAATTTATTATAAATCGTAAAAGAATATATATAAAGCAAGGTTTTCTAGTAATTTTTAAATAAGGAAATCACCCATGGCGACTATATTTACCTTCGACCCACTACCGTTAAACAAGTTTGGTTTTTGGCCCTTTGTAAGAAAAAGTTTAGGCACCCCTGCGATAGACAGAAAGTGATTAATTTTTATACATTTTTAATTTTGGTATTTGTGATGCAGCAAGCCAACGGGCTATTGTGTACACCATGATTTTATATAAAAATTAACTTTAACATGTGATAGGACTAAAAAGTGGTCATAAACGAACATTTTCTCAATTCAATTCAAACAGTATTCCATACGTCACAGCTTAGCAAGCGGATACGTCAGGACACTAACGTCTATGCCATACTAGAACTCACTTATAGAAAGTGGCAGTCCTTCTTCGTCTTCCACCTCAGATCCTTCACTGCTCTGTGCTTCCCTCTCCTTCTCCTCTTCCCTCTCATGAGGCATCTCTTGCCGCTCAGTCTCATCCTGATCCTTTAAAGGGTGGAGAGAAAAAAAAAAAAGGAAATCAATTTTCAACATTCAGACTTGCAACAACAATAAATCCCACCATAGGGTCTTTCTTGTTACTTCAAACTGAGAGTGCTTTCACATTAGCACTTTTGGTCGGCACCCTCTGATGTCGTTTGATATCAGAGTTCGGTACATTTATCTAGTGTGAATAACGTGTTCTAAACTCGGGTGCACCCGTGTGGTTCATGCAAACTCTGGTCCGGTTCACTTCTGGTATGAATGCAATTGTACAAATGAACAGAAGTGAACCGCCAAATGTAGAACAAACCTTTCATAACATTCAATCATCTGTTTATGTTTGTGTGACACCTAACGTTACCTTGTCGACAAGCGGGACTGACCCAGTGCAAACACTTGTGGCAGATAGGCGCAAGTGGCTCTCTGTATGTTACCAAAACCAAAAAACAGATTGTCCGTGATGTGCATACATCTTTCCATTTTGGTTCGGCTTTCTTGGCCTTCACCTAGCAACAGCTGTACACAAACCAGCAGCTTGATGACAAGCGTTCAAAAGGAAGACACAGGGAACACAAACCAGCCAAGAAGGTGGCAAGTGAAAAAAAAAAAAAGAAAAAAAATTGAACTTGGGTTCGGACCAGGCAATTAAACCAAATGTGAAAGCACCCGGAGTCTGCAAGCTAACATACAAAAACTCATTCTGCTGAAGTGCATTCATGTCACTTTAACTTACTCTGTCTTCATCAAAATAGGATGGTGAGAACGTTTTTTCTCTCTCTAGTGTTTTCATCTCCTAAACAAACAATGTACACATTACTCCCTTTCCTTCAACACAAGAGAGAGGTAGAAATTCACACATGACTGATTAATCAGTCTTACCTCAGTGTGAGGCGAGTGTTTGGGAGATGTGTGGTCGGACCGTCTCTTGGTCCGGTGTTTGTTTTTGGAGGCGTTCTGATCTAAATCCTGCATTAGTCTGAAGAAAGCGAGCTCATTAAACAGGATCTCAGAGATCTCCACCAGCAGATCCTCACCGCAGTCCTGCAACGACCGACCTACAAACTTGCTGAGGGAGTCCTGTACCAAGAACATCAGTATCATGCACTTAAGAAACCAGTTTAAGCATAGCCGACTAACATAATATAAAGTAAAAAAAAAAAAGTCACCAGACAACAATTTAATTAAATATATAATAATGAGCAAAGACTGAAAATTACTGTAAGACCAATAAACGCATCAGAATGTTGGATACCTGCAGGATACCTTCCAGCTGCCGGTGGAAGAAGCGAACAAACTCTTTGCTCTCATCGTTTTGCTGAGTGAGTTTGAGCACCATTTGTCTCACAGCTTTGAGCAGCCTCTGTGAACACACCTCCCCAACATGCTCCTGAAAGAAAAGACATAAGAAACAATCTGTCAGCAAACAAACTTTACGGTGGATTAATTTGTAAATGTTAAGAGAGGAGTAGGGGAAACTCACCTTTAGGAAGGGAATGACCTCTGTCATGATGGCTTTGATCTGTCTGTCCAGCTGTTGGGTGTCAATCTGAGGACAATGTGCATCTGTAGACGAATGTCCTGCACCTAATGATGGACAGACAGGCAAACAGAAAATGCATTAAAACAGCCAAGCAGTGCTACTTAAAGTGGTAAAAAAAATAAGCAGGTAGGGCCATAAAGCAGAACCACGAAGAGCAACTCAAAGCTTAAAGAAATATTCCAGTAATAAAAGAACATGCTAACGGCACATATTTGAAATGAAAGCTTAGCAGGTGATTGCAGGGTTTCATCAAGTCAAATTTAAGACTTTCTAAAACCATTATGAATTCAGTTTTAGACATAAACAGGACTAAATTTTGGGCAAACAGACTAACAGTCTTTTACGTGCCCTATCAAAAACAAAACAAAACAAAACAAAAAAAAAAGGATTATTTAGCCACATTTTAAATAATGTCAAAGCAAGATTTTTATTCAACATAGATTTTCTTAAAGTTTTAATTTTTGAAATTAATAAACTAAATATAAATAAATGGACATGGGAAAATTAAGACCCATTTATAATGATTCAAGACCTACATGACATTTATTCAGTGAATCTTCACTTTTTTTTAAGACCCTGCAGACCCTCTGGATTAACATAAAAAAAAAAAGACCAAACTGTTCCTCTGAGTGGAACTTTTTATTGTAGAGGAACTTTTGCTTTTGAGCCAGGTGACGCAACACAGCAACAGGCAGCACATGTGTTACAGAACTCCTAGATCGTAAAGCCTAAATAATTACTCACAGACAAGGAATCTCAAATTTCATTCACATCATTTTAAGAAAATTTTGGAATATTGCATAAAAAAAAGATGTGCATAAAATCTTAAAATGTGCATTTAATTATGAGTAATTTCTGCCCATTTCCCAGGAATTTACCATTTTGATCACATAGAAACACAACATTCACAAACCCTTTATTTGAAGTTTTGAATGGAAACTTATCTACTGGAAGTGAATGTTAGTCAGAAACATCATGAGCAAATGCAATGTTGCAAGCGTCTACCGGCAAAAGTTACCAACCACCCATCCTGCTAGTTGATTGTGTTGAAAAACCTCATGTATCGTTTCAAATGGACTGCATCAGATAGCACATTTGACACAGTTGTAAGTGTCGGGTCTGATGTGCAGTGTGACAGTGACGGCAGCTGTACCTTGAGTAAGAGCTGAGGCAGCAGCGGCGGCAGCAACGGCAGAGCTGTGCTCAGGGTTATCTGTGTTACATTCAGCCCTCAGCTTCATGCGCTCATACTCCCTCATCCTGGCCAATGCCTTATCTAAATGAATCACTGTGTTACCTGGAAGAGCAGGAAGGAAATAAGGACAGAGAGAGAGCGAAACAGAAAGGTGTTCAAGTGGAGTATGACAGGATTTAGCCCAGCACAGCCCCAGCTTTAGCAAAGCAAGCATGACCATAGGTAGGCAACCCCAGCTAATAGATTTTTAGCATGATTGTGCTTGTTTGGACATAAAAAACAAAACAAAACCTTGTCTTCTTACCCAGGTCATCACTAGCAAACGGTTCTAGGTTTGAGGATGTAGACAGAAGGCTCTCGTTGTCCATGGAGTCTCTGACTGGTACCCGCTTCAGTACAGAGTTGGATTTAACAGTTACAATCTTGTCAGATGCATCCTGAAAAAATAAGAGAGGGAAAATTATCTGCTTGTGGGATCATTTTAGTGTAAAAACAAAACACAACAACAGATGAAAAGCAAATTTCTCACATTGTCACTTGTAGCCAAGCTCTCACTAGGCGTGAGCTCTGATTGGGAGCCTGTAGCCCATACAGCTGGACCTAAGGAGGAGGCCTGCTCATCTGCCACACTCTTTTCTGTAAGGTGTCTCGTTACAATGTCCTGGTGGTTCAGAGCCAGAGACACATGGACAAAAATAAATAAATAAATAAATAGTGCTGGGATTAATTACAGATTAATCACGTTGAATAAAAAGCTTGTATTATATATATATATCTATATATATATAATGTATGTGATAGAAACAAAATTGTTGCATGGATATTTCAATGTATTTAAAATTTGTATCAAATATACATTTTAAATCTAAATATAAACATTTTTTTTCTCAAATACATGCACGTGTAATTATATATGTATAATTATTTAAAATACACAGTACACACATATATTATGTCAAAACAAACTTTAATTTTGGATGAGACTAATCAGAATAAATGTTTTTGCCCAGCAATAAAATAAATAATTATTATCAATAATAAAATTAAAATAAATCTCAAAGAAAACGATCTCAATACTCTCTAGTGTCAACTACTGCAGTATTAAAAAAACCTTATTGTTTTGTTCGTTTTTATGACTTTACTATTAGATATTTAGATAGACAAACAGCACACAGTTGTGTAGAGTACCTGCAATGAGTAGAGCGCCCTCTGGCGTAGATAGTCTGTATTGAGCAGCTGAAGCTCATGGAAGAGCTCAATGAGAAAGTGAGGGCGAGACTCATTCTGAGAAATCAGAGTTGCCACTTCAGAGTAGATCGTTTCTCTCAGGGCCTCAAAGAGTGAGAAATCACTGCTCACATCTACAGAACAAATGTACAATAAAAAAATTAAACAAACACAATGCATTTAAGAAGTAGATCAACAACCAACTGCAACCAACAACCAGTTAAGAAGTAAATCAAAACCGGCCACTGTCAGAGAAGTTCACAAATATTTAAACTTTCAAAACGTTAACATAAGTGTAAGTAAATCATTTGCAAACATTACATACAACCCATTGTTCACTGAACATTTGAGGAATTTTTAAGTTATTAGCACAAAACCATGCACCGATCTTCAATTCATTTTCAATTCAAAAGCAAACATCCATGTCAAAAACACACTGGAATTAAATGGTGTTATCATTAAAACAGTGGATTTCCCCCTTCCTTTTTCTTCCAATGCTCTAATATACAACAGAAAGAAAGTGCTTCTAAATCTGTATGTGTAAGAGATTCTACGCCCTCAAAATAAAAACACCTAGTTCATATTTAAAGCTTATGGAAATAGTTTATATAACAGACAAAAAAGGAGACAAGGGGAACACACATGCAGATTATAAAAACAAAGAAAATGTTAGCAAATAGTTAGCAGATCAAACAGCTGATGAACATGGAGTTACCTGGGACTTCAGTGCATGCAATTCTGTTAGAGAGAAAAGGTGTTCTCCAAGCATATGCTGTGAAGAAACCAAGAACAGAACCAAAAATGAAATGGGAACGGACAGAAATTAAAATGAAAGTAGTGAGTAACACTTTAACATATATGGACACAGGGGACACAAACAAGATAATTAAACTAAATAAAAATGGAAAAAAGTCAGTTATCCTGCTACACTGCTGGTAGGTGCTTCTGCGGTTGAAAAATATTATCAATAAGATAGTATTATTTGTTCTGCATGTGAATATAGAGTTTAATCCAGTGATATCTATGGCTGAATGAGACCTGTATGAACAGTCGTACCAGATGAGAGGTCGTTTGGCTTGCTGTTTTTAGTCTTGCTGTCCAGTTTTTCCTGTGTGAGCTTGTCCAACAGACCCTGGTTGAGCTCTTTATATTTGACCTGATTGGAGCGCTCTCTCTCAAAATGAGAGTCACTTGAAACACTGTCACTGTCCACAGAAGCTGAAAGAGAGGATGAAAACAAGAACTTTACTCTTATAGGCTTTGTGCAATGTTTGTTCACCTATTTTAAAATCAAAATCCACTTTATTGTCAATTATGCTACGGTACAGACATACAGAGAACTAAAACTACGTTACTCTCAGACTCTGGGTGCATGCAGATAACAAAAACAACACAAAAGGAATGTAAATATACAAATAGTTTTAGCAAAATTTAGGAGCTATATACACATAGGTGAACATAGAAGGTAGAGTGCAAATAGGGGAAGAGTGCAGAGCAATGAGATTTTGACTGTTAAAGTGACGTACTATTTCTATATTCTGTCCAAATTAGCATACGAGCATATAAAACCAGTAATGGTACAAGTCACACTTTAAATAGACACACCAGTGTTCTTTTGTCCCCTGCCTCTCTTCCGGCGGCTCTTCATGTTGGGGGTCTTGTCTCTTGATGCCAGGCTGGCCTGTGCCGCAGCCTTGCGTCCTGCTCTGAAGGTTTTGGTGACAGTGGTTGGGTCTGCTCTGTCTGGCAGGCTGCTCATAGACTCCTGGGAGTCAGGTACATAAGAGCGATCCCTGGAGGTAGAAGGGTGAGGGACAGGAGATGAGGAAAGGGAGTTCTGCTCTAAGTGATGGTCTGAGGTGAGAATAGGCCTTTGACCAGAACGATTCAGAGCGGAGTTTAACCAGCTGGTGTTATTAGCATCAGCCAGATTATCAGAGTGAGACTGAAACCTATTAAAAGGAATGGGGAAAACAAATAAGGATTATTTTTTCATCCTATTTTTAAAAGCAATTCTTACATTCTTTAAATTTATTTACATCATAAATAAATAAATAAATAAATATTGTACCGTTTCTCTGCATTATTGAGTGGAGATCTCTGTAGTGGAGGGGGGAAACTCATGTACTCCGTTTTGAGGGATATATTTGCATCATGATGCTGATCTGAACTAGCCTGGTTCTGCTGGAAATCTACTGAGGGGGGAAACATGGGAGCGAAATTAAATCCTGAAGACAGAAATGAAGAAGAAAGAAAGTTATATGTAAATAAAAATTTCTCTTATATAAAGATTTACAATTGAATGACAGACTTACCAGTTGGAAAAGGAGAGAAATTTGGAAGCCCGGGAATATTGAGTGTATTGACAGATGGGTAATTTAGGAACATAGAAGGAGATGCAGGATCATGTGCAACATTTTGATGCTGCTGTTGTCCTGATGATGACTGGCTCTGCTGCTGCCGCAACAGATCATTCAGAACCTGCTTTAATCTGTCACAAATAAAAACATTTGTGATAAATGAAGCCAAATGTTACAAAACAGATTATACTTCAATTAAATTCTGTTTTGACAAACAAACACACAAAAAATGTACAATACAATTAGTAAAAAAAAAAAAACTAAATAAAAGAAAAATCTGCAATTAAAATCACAATATACCATTTTTTAATAGTATTTTAATCCATCTTGTTTGAGCATAGGAGTTCCAACACAACATAAATGGAACTACTAATATTAGTAACACTTAAAAATAAAGGACTAATAGTTAATGTATTTATTATCATAAATTAGTAATACATTTATTAATGTTACTTCACCTTAAGTTAAACATTATTAGTTCATGTTAACTCATAGTGCAAAAACTAATGTTAACTAATGTTTACTAATGCATAAGTAAATGCTGAACTATGATTAATAAATGTTTTACAAGATTTATACTTATTGTTAGTAAATAAATTAACTAATTGATCATTTTTCTAAGTGTTGCCCAAATATTTGACAGTGTAAAGTATTGACCTTATTCTTCAATGCGGAAGTGCGCTCATTTTTGCGATTGTTTTAGAACTTTACATTCAGTTGCCTATGAGAGAAATGACTAGGAAAAACAAACGTCAGAAAACAGTTAAACTACTTGCTCTAGAAACAGGTGTTAGCATGACTAAGAAAAAATAAGAAGAATCGAAAAAAATATATCAGTTTGCTACATCAAGCATCAAAACGAGCTGTTTTTAACCTCTAAAAATGAATAGAAGTGAATGAGACCAGAAGTCTCGAGCCAAAATGATTCAAATGGCTGCACGCGCTCGCACATGGAGAATAAGGTGAACAGAAAATGTTTCATTCTTAATAAATATCTGAAAAAAATATATATATACTTTTTTAAAATGTACGTTTTCTAAAGAAGTCTAAACACACACCGATTGACATTGTTCTGCTGCCAAGCCAACTGCGAGTAACACTGGTTTAGCTGGTGCATGATGAGAGGGACCTGAGGAGAGGTCACATTATTGGGCACAACACCACAGGGGCCTGTGAGCAGAGCCTGCATCATGTATGAAAGTGTCTGTGGAGGAGAAAAAGAATGTTAGTGAGACGGGGAAATCAAGACGTTGACAGAATCCATTTTTGTACACTCTCACCTGCTGATCCTGAAGCAGAGTTTGGCACATGGTAGTGCTGAAGTTGAGTTGTTTCTGGAGGTGTGTGATCTGCTCCTGCCAGTGTGCTGGTGCAGCACCTTCAGAGAGAGACAAATCAGCTGCCCACCGCAGGTTCTCCTGTCGCTTGGCTTTGCTAGAACTTCCTCTTCCAGACTGCGGCTGCTGACGAGAACGACCTCTTGATCCACGCGGGGAAGGACTTGTGTTAACTTCCCTGAGAACCTTTAGACTGTAAAATGTTCAAGGAAATTAATAACAAATGGGGTAGATTTCCTAAACAAACTACAAGCTTCATTCAGTGTGTCTTGTGTTTACCCCTCTCTGTTATTCCTGCTGTAGTTGCGTTGTTTTTGTGCAGAGCAAGCATGCCGTTCATCAGTGGAGCTGGACTCCTCTCCCTCATCATGTTCATCGTCATCATCATCTTCCTCAGCTCCTACCTCAGAGGAGTAATCATCATCCTCATCATCACCAAGAGGACACTGTGTAGAACCACCCCATGTGGCCACCGTTCTAAAAGAAAAATTAAGAATAGCATCTAACAAAAACTACCATTATGTCAGATAGCTTAAGAAAAAGTCAAGGCCATCCATTACCTTTCATCACGACTATAGGACTGGGTCTCGTGTGTGTCACTTCTGAATGGAGAGTCAGGAAGTGTGCTTCTCCTCTGCTGCTCTGCCATCAGACTCTCCAATTGTTTCCGTCTCTGCCTCAACTCCTCACGCAACATCTGGTGCCTTCGCATCTCTGTCCACAGCTAACATAGAAATATACTTTTATATTAACTTTAAACTTTGAAAAACAAAAGGATACTTTATAAAAAATGACTTCAAAACCATCTATTCCCTGCTTACACAGATAGTCCTTCTCCAACAGTACAAACCAACAAAGTTTATATTCGCACATCAAGTAAAGTTGAGCTTCTGTTGATTGTATTTGACTAGCTAATCTTAATATTAAGTAAAAGCTTAAATTAAATCTAAAAACATCCAATAAAACTGACAATTAGTTATTAAAAAGTTAACAATGGACAGAATTGGCAAAAACATTTATATTTCTAATCATCAATACAACATCTCGCACATTCGTGTGAAGATTTCAAGTAACACAAGGTAAGAGTAATTCATGATCATTTTAATTTGACCCTACTAAGGCCCCGTTTACACTAGTGCGTTTTCGTTTTAAAACGCATAAGTTTTGCTACGGTTACGCCATCCATCCACACTACGCCGGAGTTTTCGAGGTGCGAAAACGAAGCGTTTTAGAAACGCTGGAGAGGCTGTTTCCATACTAAAACGCTGCTGCAGCGTTTCAGTGTGGATGGAGGGAAACGCATACTTTTGAAAACAGAGGCGTGGCTGCTGAGATCCGCTACGTGATTGGGGCTTTGGGTCATTGTGTATCCTTCCCTTATTCATCAAGCGCACGTGGCTATAACGTCACCGGCAGACCAGTCTTCACCGTAAACACTGTATTTTTGATAGCGATAGATGTTTTATATTCATTTATTACTTTAAGTAACAACTCAACCTCGTCGTCTGTCCTCAAAAAGACCTCTCTTGCTTTCTTTAAAATCGCGTTCATCGTTCAACCAGCGTTTGTTGACTAACAATAACCAGATGCCGAGCGAGACACATGCTTCCTGTTTATACTTGAGCGCGCAGGCTCAGAGTGCGCCAATGGTGCGCGAATGGTCACGTGATATACGTTTCTGTTGGAGGGAGATCTTTTGAGATACGCTAGTGTGGACGCGGATCGTTTTCATGCTAAAACGCCGTTTTTAAACTAAAACACACTAGTGTAAACGGGGCCTAACGCTTTACAGACTCATTTGGTGAATAAAAGGAAAATACATTTCTATTTGGATTCCACACTAACCTCATTGTCAGTGACGGTGACTGGAGGAGGCTCAGTTGTGGGTTTGAGGCCACTAGTGTTGGCTTTAGCCGAGGAAGAAGACTGTGATGGTACAGGAGCAGGAGTAGAGGCTGCTGCAGGGATCTTCCTGCTCATCTGACCACTGGCACTACTGCTCACAGATGACTGAAAATACATGATTTAACAAAAGAAACTCAGTCTCAGCAGATTTGCAGTTGTGTGTTCCATGATAGCAACCTCCTGTAAATCGTGAGTGCACATGTGTGAAGTACCTGAAGATCAGGGCAAGCCCACTGAATGTCCTGTATCTTCCCCTGAATCTCCAATAGTCTCTGCCTCTCTTCATGAAGCTGCTTTAGTTCATGCTGCTGCTGCTTGAGTTTCTCCTCATACAATCTCTCTCTGAAAAACAAACATCAAACAAGCCATTTCACACAGGTCACTTTGATGCAGCTTGATACTGATGAAACATCTCACACAACCAATATGAAAAAAAAAAAAAAACTCACTCCCATATGACGAACACACACTAACCTGGCCTTATCACAGAGGGCAATGTCTCTCTGGGCTTTAGGAGCTGTGGCTCGGGTGTTGTTGGGTTGTTGCTTCAAACCCTCATCCTCATTAGCTGTAGTACCATCTGTATCATCACTCTATAGTAACATTAACAAACAATGTTGACAAAGAAAGCTCCATTCACACTGTATTTGCATGATAATTGACCAGACCCTCACCTGAACCATAGCCACCAGTTCTTGAAGTTGTCTGAGTTTCTGTTTGGCTGTTTGAAGACGGTGAACTTTCTGAGCATACTCTGCATCACCCCCTAGACTGCTCCTATGACTGGACCCTGAAGCATCACTGTCTCTACCTCCTCCTCCTCCTCTTGCTCCATCATCATCATCCAGCGCCTCCTCATCATCCTCGTCTTTAACTCCAACGTAAGGCCTGTCTCGGTTGTGCTGACAATCTGAAGTGATAACGCAATAAAAGAAAAAAGAAGAAAAGTGAATATACTTGTAGTTTCAAACCTTGTTAATACAGCATGTTTTGAATTTCAGAGTGTGAGGCTTGACCTATGACTGAAGGGATGTTAAGACTTCGTAGGTTGGCTGCTGAGCGATTATTGATTTCACATTCTGTGTTCAGGCGGCCATCTCTATTATTGGAGGCACTGCGAGCCTTTGTCAAACTGTTCATGTCCATCCAGTTACTTGGAGTCTGTGGCTGGGCTGGATTTCTACAAAAACAAAACAATTTATTTCTAATTAAGCTGCCAGTTCACATTTTACTTTACCCTTAAGCCCAAAATGCAATGCTCACTTTAATACAGAAATAAACAGGATTTCTACTTCGTACCTGATGTTGGTGACTGGTTCGTGGTTGGAATCAAACATGGCCTCAAAAAGTGAACCGTCCTCAGTTTCCTCATCCTCCTCCTTCACATTCTCATTTACAGTATCCACCACCATATCTGATGTCTGTTCATAATACTGAACAAGCTCTCTTAGCTCATTCAATCGCTTGTGCACCTCCTTCAGCTTCCTGCATTGGGTGGCAAAGCAGTAATCAAATACACAGAGCTGCAAAAGCCAACATTCAGCAATATCCTTTGATACAGACTCTCATGTGACATCGAATGAGATGAAATGACAGACCTGAGTTTGTCAGCAGGGTGGTTGTCAGCAGTGAGGCAGGAAGAGTCCTGCCTCACTGGACGTGGCACATTTCCCTCTCTACCCAAAACTGAAGGACGCTCCGACATGCCTGCACGTGCACTTCGCTGGCTGACACTCTGACCTTAAGAAAAAAAAACACATTTACAAATCAACAATGATTCTTAAGATAAGGGAGACAGTAATCCTATTAGCATGTGCTGTGTGGGGGAGGTTTACAGGAACTGTTGTTAAGGGTCTGGTCTCTAAGGGAATGGAGTTCTTGGAGGATCTTGTCCATGGTCTGCTTTTTGTCCTGTAACTCCTGTAGTTTAGAAAGCTTTGCGCTGGCGGAGGTTGATGCAGTAGTTAGTGGGGCAGAGGAAGGTAACTGACCCCGGGAATTATGGGTAGTGCGTGATCGGCACACCTCTCTTGAAAGAGAGAGACATTCTGCCTGCCGTCGGTTGTCTGGGACCACCTGAGACTGAAAGAGAGTAGTTGTTATTTAATGATGCTTGAACTATTTAAAAAAACTCCAGGTAGCTTCACATTAAATTAAATACTATATGAGGTAATGTGGTAATATTATGTGTTCTACTTTCTGTACAAACAAAATGGAAGCTACAGGCGAGTTTTCCCATTTACAGCTTTCCCATGACGGCAAAATAACAAACTGCAATGTACATATTAGTAGTATGTTAACTAACATTTATAACTACATGTATTTAATTTTAGAACTCACAAAATTATATTATTTAAAATTTTACCAATCTGTGTTTTATACCTAAAAATATAAATTATATATATAAAAAAATCGTCTTGTTCGCTGCGTGTACCTGAGAATCATGTAGTTGGTTATGAAAGCGCTGGATAAGATCATTGAGTTCATCGTTGAGCTCTGAAGTAATGCTCCTGCCAGACACACTTCCAGTAGTCTCCGTAACAACTGTAACATGTAAAACTAATTTAGCACATGTAGAATAAAAACAGAAGCAATTCTAACTTCTAAAGGCACAACCACGAAGTAAACAAGACCCGTACCAGTGTCATCCATTACTGCTATGGCTAGTTCAGCGCTTTGCTGCATGGCCAGTAGTGCAGCTTGACGGCCTTGTAGTGCTCGGAGTTGTTCCTGCTGTTCCAGCATCTTTTTTAGCAAGTCATGCTGCTTTCGCATGTTTTCTAGCTCTTCTTTCTGCTCTCTACACACCCCATGGCCCTAAGAGGAAGATTTCAATAGCAAACAATTCAACATATGGAACCATATAGCAACATAATGCTGAGGTTTAAGATTGTCAGCTAAGGTCTAGGCTCAACAATGAGCATCGCCACTGGCCAAATGCCAGTGAAAGACTGTTTCAGGACAGCTGACATAACATGCAAAATCTTAAATCTCATCTTCACAGAATCATATATTTTATGTCTCAACAATAACTTGATTTTCTTTAAATGTATTGGGCACTCTTGGTATGATTTGTAATGATTTCAGACTCAGTGTAACATTATCCAATATGTAAAAGCATTTAAACTGGTAAAGCAATGTTACAATCTTGAAACATCAGTCAAGATCATTCAGACATCAATTTGACATTAATGACGTCATTTCTAGCCATTAATGTCAGCTAAAATTTATTTTATAAAAAAACTATTACATTTTATAATGGCAGTACAAACTACTGGCCTGGCCATGTAAGCAGGGAATATCACCATTTTTGACATCAATGTGTACAAATTCAAAGAATCTGTTTTTTCTACAAGCACTAAACCATGGACCAGTAAATAAGATATACTGTCCTACTCTAAAGCTCACTTTTCCTTTGTTTTATCCTCAGATAAACCAATAATAAAGAATTAGGGCTGGACAATATTAGCATCGAAATCACATTGTGTGCATCCACGCTAGTCACATCACAGGCACCAGGCACACCAGTTCAGGGCACGTCACTTTTGTGGAATTATTGAAGAAAAAAAAAACTGTAAAGTGAAATTATCATTTGCGGATGCTTTTTTTAAACCTGACATTGTGTTAATATTTTAAAATGTCAGTTGCAGCCCTACCAAGTATATTTATGTTCCTGCTGAACACAATATTAGACTGTCAACCTTATTGAACAGATGAGTAGGTCATAAGCATTTGAGAATGGGATAAAATGCAACCAAAATAAAAAAGGAAAGTAAAAGGACAGCATCTAACAAGCAGAATGTGTTGAGTTGCATACGCTTCAAATATCATCATCTAGCAGTTCCATTGAAATTAGTCAGAATCTAATTTCTCCCTGGATTCCAGATCTCTTTCATAGCTGGTGTCCCCAATGCCAAGCACATTCTGCTCTTTAAAGTCTAGTCCATCAACATTTCAATAACTTGAAATAGTATTAAAAAGAGTTTATAATCGATCATAGTATAAAATTGTCAGACCCTCAACCCTACTTAACATTCCACCTTGCATGGCCTGTACATTGTGATGATCAATGTTCAGTTCAGGCACCAAGAGACACCCAGAATGGGCCTTTGTGCGTACTCACAGTGGCACTCGAGGTTTCAGAGCGTGGCTCCAGGTTCAGAGACGTGCTCTCGGCCACCGAGCCTGAACCTACTGCAGAATCCACCGTAGCACCTTCATCATCATCATCATCCTCATTTTCCCTCGCCTGTAGAGCGTAGGGAGGAGGGGCAGGGCTCAGAAAAAACCCAATTTAAAACTAGCCAAAACTTACTAAAAACTGCTACATTTGAGAATTTGAACGGATATAAACTGAACAGGAAAAAGGTAACAGCACAACACAAACGATGTGGATATTAGATACATTTCTATTCAACTTCACACTCATAAACATTAACATGCACAGCTACTGCAAGTGAGGTCACACTGAAGAGCAAAAGCATGCTGAGGGAAAGAAAGACGACATGTTGCCCTAGATTTGGGCTCCACATTAATCAAGCCTGCACCACTAAGAACAAAGCCTATCACTGCATATCTGTGGTATGATTCAGGTTAATAAGAGTGCTGACCAGTTTTGAGCAAGGTCTGAAACTAATTCATCACAAAAAACCAGACAAATTTCAGTATTTGTTTGTCTTGGCATTTCTTTCTCTCAACAATACAACTTTTTTTTTCCAAAGTCATTTCAAATGATAGAAAACATTGTTAAACCTATAATGCTGCAGCATTTATTATTGTCCTTTGTTGTCAAGTTACCTCAACATCCAGTTACCTCAAGTTGAAATATTTAAATGCAGTTTTACAAAAGCAGATTCTGGATTCCAAAATGCACAAAAATACCCCGGCAAAGTAAAACAAAATTAACTCAAAAATACTAATAATAACTCTATTCTAATATGCCATTTTTAATTGTTCTTGCAAAGGGGTTTTAGGAATGTACCAAATGACTGATACTTCTTGATATACTCATGCTTGATTAGCTTTGTTTATTACTGTTATTATTTTACTTTTTTCTTTAAAAAACACATGATATGCCTCTAACAGAAATAGTTCACTAAAATAGGTACAAATGTAATAAAGCCATTAAATATAAAAATCACAAGCATCATCTTTCACAGCTCTATGTTGGATACTTAGGCAGTGGGCAGCAGGCCTTAAAAAGTGTTGTCATTTAGACTGATAATTCACAAAAATGTTTATACTTTTGTTAACGTCATCAACATTTGCATGTCTGTTTTTTATGAATTTTACTTGTATCAGATACTGAAAAAACTACAGTACCTGTCATTATATTAATAAATGATTATTAAATTCATATCATGCTCATACGATCAGCCTACACAACATGTCATATTTCGCCTGCGAGCAGTAACGGTCATTAGGGTGCACATAAAAGAACATCTTTTCTAATAAACAAAGAGAAAAATACTTACCAGCATCTTCTGAAGAAAACGCAGGTAAGACTTCTCCTGCTCTTTCAAGTGACTGATGAGTAGAGAGAGACGTTCCACGTTTGCAGGCACATCGTTCTTTTCCACCAGGTCGTCTCTCATGGATGTGGCCTTGCCAATGTATTCACGTATTTGCACCAGTTTACTGACAACCTGAATAAAAGAAACAAGCTGTGTGAATAAACAGGAGCACAAGCAGGAAAAATGCTAAAGAAATGAGCAGAACGGTATGCAGACTGAGAAATAGATGCAAGAGACAGAAGGAAGTGAACAGAAAGACAGGGAAGAGAAGAGAAAGAGACCAAGGAAGAGCTCTCACACGGACAGTGGCATATTTTTAAACTGGCCTAAATTCTGAGCGCTCACTGACACATCTGTGCTCCAGTTTTTGCTCAGCAACAACAGGGAGAATGTTCTAATGAACAGAGTAGTGTACAGTCTACTTTTATTATTTGAAAAGCAGATCATTTTAAAGGCTTTTACAAGGGCCAGCTTGCTATTCCTAGTAGACAGAGTTATCAGTTTACAATAAAAATAAAAGCGTTATAACTGAATCCAGTTCAGCATTGGTAATAATTAGGGCCAGACGAAATCTGCGGACATTTTTTGCTATTTCTGCGCAAATTTTTGTAAAAAATCTGCGGATTTATGCGGAATGATTTTGGGAGTATCATAATTTAAACCTTAATATATGAAATAAAAAGTAACACCTTTTTAACTTTTATTTAGTGTTTACAATGCAAATCCAATTAGAGCCACTTTATTTGGTAAACAAAGCAAGTCTCTCATATAAAATCTCTACTAAAAGAAAATATTACCTTACAATCTGTATTGTAAATAAATCATATGAATATTTACATATTAGTCAATATTATTACTGAAATTAATTTTAAAAACTTAATAAATATTAATTTACACACATTTACACAAGTAAATAAACAGAATCAATGATGGGCTGAAAATCTGTGGAAATCTGTGGAATTCTGCGCGCACAGATTCCGTGTGGCCCTAGTAATAATGCATTGCAATATCCTGAATAAATTCATTCTAAAAAGGAAGCAATTATGGAGCCAAGGTGAAACACAAATGCACACAACTCAAGACATTACAAAAATATTAAACACATCTTGATTACCTGACTGCTGTCAATGGAAAGCTCTCCTCTCCCATCCTCCAATCCCAACCTCTGGGCACTGTCCAGACTAAAGGGTTCTTTAACCACTGCTGGAACCGGGGCAAACAGCTCTTTCCCAGGACTCTGTTTCTTGGGTTCCTTGCCCCCAGGTGTGGAAGAGGTGGACGCAGTGGGCTCTTTGCTTTTGTTAGTGTTGAGGTGAATTGGAAGAAAGTTGAAAGGTTTCTTGGCCTCAGTAGACAGCTGTCTTTGATTGTTGGCTGCAGTTACACGGCCTTGAGAATCACTGCCAATACTTCTCTGTTGGGATGAAAAGTGATATTTTGGATTACCAAATGATGTCTCTGACATTTGCATTTCCTTTTAAAGCTGGCCTGAATTTGATGGTGATCTATTTGAGATTAAGGGCTAGCTTCTGAGGATTTGCTTCAGAACAAGTTTAAATCCATGTATTTCCTGTCTTGAAACAGTAGCAAGCTTAGAACTTCAGCCAGACTGAATGCGTAAGTGAAAGCGTGTTATAAACTTAATCCTGGTTATAAAGCTCCACTCACCTCATCCAAATCAGTGAAGTTGATGACCTGCCGGAGTCTGTCAAGCTCAGCCTGGTCAGGCACAGACATCTGAGTGCTGTATTTCACATGAGGAAAGGAGTGGGGTGTACGTGCTCTCCGTCGTCCTGCTCCAGGGGTAGACTCTGGAGAAATGTCATTGGTTAGCCTGCTCTCGGACATAGCAGAGAACTTCTTCCTGTTCTTCTCAGACGAGCGGTTGGCCTTCTTCTGCTGCACTCCCCAATCCTGAGAGAATGGTGAATCAACATTTATAAATCGTACACGATCTGAAAGTTGAATTGTAGTTATATTGGACAAGCTAAACTAAAGACAACAGTGCACAACAGTTCTCAAATGTTGAGTGTTGCAAGAATATGTCCTCCTCAAACTGGGAAACAAGCTTGTCTTTCCAACATCACAAACTCAGCTATTTGAATGGCATTTTTTGTTAAATGCCCAAATAGATCCATCCTAGATTAGATCGAAAAATATTTCATGATTTGATATGACACAAAATATCAGTAATAGCTCTTTTAATCGCTTACGCATCTTGGCAAAATGCATTGTTAGCCAGTGGCTAAATCAGACTACAGAGGCTGTCAGATACCATAAAGGTCATACTGAGGAACAGGAAATCACATCTATACACTAGATCACTTTAACAGCCATGTGTGTTTATACCCACACCACTGCAAGAGTTGTAGGACGCTCTGCAGTGAAGTTACAAATGATTAATACAGTTCATATCCAATATAGTTAGTTCAAATTCTCATGTATGAAGAAAGCTTTTAAAAATAATAAACTTAGCTGGTAACTGAGCTTATTGTCTGCACTAATCCAAAAGTAAATGAAAAACTCCTGTTGGATGTTTGCTGAGTGACTTTAGTGTTGCCTACAAAAACACCTCATGACAGCAGAACTTTTACTCCTCCTGTTACAAGGAAGTACAAGATCCAGAACTGAATCCTACCATATTGTTGAGTCTATCATCCAAGCTTCCATTGGAGATGGTCCAGTTTTGCAGCTCCTGTTCATCTGTGCCATCTTCAAATGGAGTGCCACCCGTTGCCATGATGAACACTCAGAATCTGCAGAAAACCAACCAAGTATTCTTACAGAGACCTAATCAACAGGAATACATATCTTTAATCAAACCTTTTAGTAATCTCTTATATAGTTTCATTTGAAAGGCTGAAATTTAACCAGCTGCAGCATAGTTCATTCAAATCTGAAAGTTCTGTCATAGTTTACTCACACCTTACTTAATCCAAACCAGATTGACTTTGTTCAACAGAAAATAATTTTGAAGAAAGCTGGAAATCTGTGACCATTGACTTTCATATTATTTGTTTTCCTACTATGGAAATAAAGGGTAAGCTTTTAGGCTTAAAAAAAACTTGTGTTTAACAGAAAAAAAAAATCAATTTCAAAAAAAGAAAAAACAGGAAACCTCTAGGGCAGGGGTTTGAAACTCAGTTTCCTGGAGGTCTGCAGGTCTGCACAGTTTAGTTCCAACCCAACTCCAACATACTTTTAGGTTTTAAACAAGTCTGAAGGACTCGATTAGTTTGATCTGGTTTGTTTAATTAGGGTTGGAACTAAACTGTGCAGAGCTGTGACTCTCCAGGAACTGAGTTTGACACCTGTGCTCTAGGGTGAGTAAATAATGAGTACATTTTCTTTTTTAGGTGAACATGACACACTGACTGTCTGAGCATAACAGCGTTAGCCTGAATAATTTTTAAATAATTAACAGTTATATAAGAGAACTTTAGTGATATACGAGAACTTTAGATTTTTATGTGACAACGTAATGGAGGTTGTGCTCCATATTATTTGTGCATTGCGTTCAGAACAATTTACTGAGACTTTTGAAAGTAGTCCTTTGATAGTATTAACTTTCTTGCAAAGACTGTTAGGATTATAAAGCGAAATGATCAATGTATCAACAGGAGCTACAATTATTAATAGTTTTGTCTGTAAATTATGATAATTTTTGGCCTTTAAAGTCCCAGTAGCCATTGACTTAACGTTACATTTGTGAATCACCAATGGCCACTGATAATCTCTACTGCAAAAACGTAGACAACATCTTGAACATTACATGCAAATTTATTATCTATCAGCTAACTTACCCTTTTAATAATGCATTTGTGGGACATTTTATTGTCAGTTGGGCCGCAAGTGCCCATTCAGTCGTGACGCTGACTTATATCATTTAAAAGTAGTACCACTGCCCAGTAAAGGCATTTCAACGATCCGTTATACGATTTTTATGTAAAAAAGTTAGTATGATAACGTTATAGAACGATTGTTGTTTTCGAGCTACGATCAGTCGATGAAAAATAATAAAATACGCTGTTATTTTAATGTAATTGTAACTTACTTTCGAAGGTTGAAGTCTTTGCTTTATTCCCCTTGAAAAGTAACTTTAAATGGGTCTGGAAATCGCTCTCGTTTATGATCCGTTAAAACAGTTGACAAGGTCAACCTGATCAGTTTCCCTGCTAACTGTCAACACTCGATTATATGCCTCCTTCCACCTGCGTAACGTAAGAAGAAACTGTGCTGAACACGTTTACTAATATTTTAGGGTCAAAACCGGACGGATAATACTAGAGTTTGGGGTACAACCCCCCTCAAACATAAAACCCTCAACAGTAAAACAACGACAGGAATTTTACGGCGAGTTAAAGTTAAAGGTTTTGGGTCTGTCACTATGGTAACCTCTGGCACGAAACTACAATCCCCGCGAAAACTCCCGGCTAAAAATATGAATCCCTATCAAGAGCAACAACGATACATCCCAAACGACTCGGGCCTAGTTAATATAAACAGTAATCAGTAACGTCAGAAGCTCAATGTCAAATAAGTTCGAGAGCGTAATTCAATTTTAACCAGACTTTGCGTTCTCAAACTTGTCCACCTGACACAAAGGCATCTGACCGGTGCATCACTCTGAGACAACACGAGCCACTTCGGCCACCTTCAAGCGTTCCAGATCGATTGGTTTCGTTTAAAAATGTTGTACATGTTGATAAAACGATAGCGAAACCTTCACATTGGAGTGATAGTTCACTCCATGAAACGAAATACGCACAAATGTATTAAAATAACTTTCAATTTCATGTGAGGAAGCTAGCAGGCTAACAGAAGTTGAAAGAGAGAAACAACTGAAAGAACAAAGCTAGCATACTGATTTACTGAATAATCAGCGAACTTACCTTGAACGTTGTGGCAATCTATTACTATAACATGAAAATAACTCCCATATGAAGCTCAGTAAAGATCCAAGATAAAGTGTCAATGCGTAGTGTACCTTCCACTCGGACTGACTGCTTCTCCAGTAGCAGCCATCTTTGCCCCATATCCAAACAAACCGGCGGAAGAACACAGCTCTCGTTTTCAATAAAAACATAATTAACTGTGAGTTCCTTTCAGCTTGCTACGTATTTTGACATTAGATTTAACATATTTGTATTTCAAGATTAGATACGCAAAAATAACAAGCTAGTTAACAAATTAAGGCCGCAAAAGTTAGCACTACTTTACTTCTCGGAAGCATCTGGAACAGTTGGAGAAGTTATGCGCGATGCCTTAAAAGTACAGATGCAAAAAAATGGGACTGATGGAATGATGTGACCAAAGGATGTGACGAGTGAAACTGCAAAATAACTAAGCATTTTTTTAAAGAACACTTCTGGATTGGATGATAAAATATCAAATACTGTCAAATATTAGTAAATGAAACGTGTTCCCAGTCAGATTGTGACCCTAAAAACAACGTCATGGGCAAACCATGGTACAACTGCAAGGTTCAAATGATGCTATAACAATAATTTTACTTTTAAAAGTGCATAACCAACCTTATTTTACAAAGATTAAGAAATAGGTTCTTTATTTTTGTGTCATAGAAATTTACGAGGCCTTATTGGTCGTAAAGTGACCCCATGATAATTATAATGAATAAAATTGTTTAATCGTATTTCATGTGGTTGATTCTATACCAATACAAACAAGTATTGAGTAAAATTAATTCACAACATGTACAGTGAGTTGTTTGCTTTTAATTATGCATAACTGACTTTTATAATGGCGACACAGTGGCTGTTGGCATTTCTGTGTGGACTTTGCATGTTCTCCCAGTGTTCGTGTGGGTTTCCTCCGGGTGCTCCAGTTTCCCCACATTCCAAAGACAGGCAGTATAGGTGAATTGAATAAACAAAATTGGCTGCAGTGTATGTGTGTGAATGAGTGTGTATGGATGTGTCCCAATACTAGATTGCAGCTGGAAGTGCATCCTCTGTGTAAAACATATGCTGGATAAGTTGGTGGTTCATTCCGCTGTGGTGACCCCTGATAAATAAAGAAACTAAACCTTAGGAAATTAATAAATGAATGACGTTTATAACAAGGACACAATAAAATAAAATGTCACTGATGTCACTGATATTATTATAATGGCCGAGTGGTTAGCACGTTCGCCTCACAGCAAGAAGGTCGCTGGTTCGATCCCCGGTTGGGCCAGTTGGCATTTCTGTGTGGAGTTTGCATGTTCTCCCCGTGGTTGCGTGGGTTTCCTCCGGGTGCTCCGGTTTCCCCCACAGTCCAAAGACATGCGGTACAGGTGAATTGGGTAAGCTAAATTGTCCATAGTGTATGTGTGTATGTGTATGTATGGATGTGTTTCCCAGAGATGGGTTGTGGCTGGAAGGGCATCCGCTGCGTAAAACAAAATGCCGGATAAGTTGGCGGTTCATTCTGCTGTGGCGACCCCGGATTAATAAAGGGACTAAGCCGAAAAGAAAATGAATGAATGAATGAATGATATTATAATAATTTGGGCTATATCCAGTTTAAAGAGAGCTTCATAAATGCATCAGTGAATTATATTTTTGAACATGTGTGTTTTATATAGACATGTTTCTACTAAAATAACTAGACTTTTGTCTGTGTTTGCATTACCCCTGAGTATGGAATATAGTTATGGATCCATAGATGTCAAAATCATGAAGTTTAGCAAGAAACAGACTGCTAACTGCATTTTATTAAGCAGTATTTTGAGCTGATGTAGTCAGTAAGCAGTGTTCATATATTGACATGCACATTTATAGTATGTACTGTATGTGTTCTCTCTAACATGCACACACATGCCCTCTATAATGCACCATTCCTGGCATCTTAAGCTCCTTAAAGGAATAGTTCAACACTCAAAAGTTGTTCCAATCCTCTATGCATTTCTTTGTTCTGCAAAAGTAGAAGAACGGAAGAATGTCAATAACCAAATACAAATAGGTTTTATTTTTTCCTACTATGGCAGTAAATGAATGGCAAGATCTAATTGGTTACAGACATTCTTCCAAATATCTTGTTTTGAGTTCGGCAGAACAAATGAATTTATATGGATTTGAAACAACCTGAGAGGGAGCAAAGTATGGAAGAATTGTAATTTTTGCACGACCTATTCTTTTAAGCACACACAATGCACACGCACACATAAACTCTAAAGTGTGAAAGTTATATTGTGATTAGTATAGTATTTGTAAAACAGCTTAGCAAACAGGGAACATTTTTATAACTGTTGTCCAGGTTCTGTGAAAATAATGAACAGACTTTACATTAATGTACTAATGTTCTCAAAAATTGAAATACAAAAATAATTTATTGATCATTCTCCAACCCCTGAAACATTTGTCTATTTTGTTTTGCAAATCCTACTTGTTTCAGAATGTTCAGTCGTTGGTTTTGTTGTTATTTATTTTTATTTTTTTTGTGATTTAAAAAGAAGATATTTTAAACAATGTGGGTAACAAAACAGTTACTGGTTCCTGTTGACTTCCATAACACAGAAAAACACTATAACTCAATAAAAATAAGTAAATCAAAATATCTTTTATCTTCAATAGAGAAAATAAGTTCACAAATTTAGGTAAAGTCCATTTTGATATATATATATATATATTCTTAGAACAACTTTTGTTAGTTAAGGTTTT
>CAIGQQ010033155.1:2561702-2576702 GCA_903798035.1 Danio albolineatus
AAAGAAAGAAAGAAAGAAAGAAAGAAAGAAAGAAAGAAAGAAAGAAAAGTTGTGGGTTGTGGGTATAATTGTATGCCTGGGGTCTGGATTAGACTGGGTGTGGGGTGCACATTATTACCATATTTACACTAACACTACCACACATAAGCCTATATAAGTACCCGTTTTCAAATCTAGCTAATAGTGTTTGTCTAGAGATCGCTTCAGTTGGCTTTAGGTAAGATTAAAGTCAACACAAAATCAAAACTAGCCCTATTCACACCTTCCTGGCCTTGCGGGTGATTTATGGGTGCACATTATTTCAAAGAAAAATGCCTGATGTCATAATCTTTCAACAAAATCTATTAAGTTGCTCCACCTCTAAAACACCCACTGTCAGCTTATTTTTCAAGCAGTTCATTCCAGTGCAGCACTTTTCGTGAGTAAATCAAATTAGATAAAGATGGATAAAATAGCATTTACAGAAAATAAAAGAGAAGACACTAAACAATATTTCTGCAATGTCCTCTAAAATATATAAATACTTTAAGATATTTAAAATATGTCTGTTTTAGTTCAGGGCGACACGGTGGTGCAGTAGGTAGTGCTGTCGTGTGTGTGCTGTGAGAATGTGTGGATGTTTCCCAGTGATGGGTTGCGGCTGGAAGGGCATCCGCTGCGTAAAACAAATGCTGTATAAGTTGGCGGTTCATTCCGCTGTGGCGATCCCGGATTAATAAAGGAACTAAGTCGACAAGCAAATGAATGAATGAACGTTTTTAGTTCATGTAAATACTTATATACTCACTTAGTTTTTCTCTTCTGTTGTACAAAAGAAGATATTTTGAAGAATGTTTTTTTTTTTTTTCAATTTGTTTCTTTTTTGATGTGGTTACTAACAATTTTCTAAATATCTTCGTGTTCAACACAAGATAGAATCTCGCATAGGTTTGGAAGTATTTGAGGATGAGCATTGTACACTCAAAAAATCTATATTTTTTGCTTGTTCAAACTATTTATTTAAAATAAGCTGAACAACAATTCTTGACATTTCATAGGGACAACTGAATTTCTTTATGTTCATTTATTCATTTTCTTTTCAGCTTAGTCCCTTTATTAATCTGGGGTCGCCACAGCGGAATGAACCGCCAACTTATCCAGCATTTGTTTTACGCAGCGGATGCCCTTCCAGCTGCAACCCATCTCTGGGAAACATCCATACACGCTCATTCACACTCATACACTACGGACAATTTAGCTTACCCAGTTCACCTGTCTTTGGACTTGTGGGGGAAACCGGAGCACCCGGAGGAAACCCACGCAACCACGGGGAGAACAAGCAAACTCCACACAGAAATGCCAACTGACCTAGCTGAGGCTCGAACCAGCAACCTTCTTGCTGTGAGGCGAACGTGCTACTCACCAGGCCACCGTGGCGCCTTCTTTATGTTCAATCCACATACATTTGTTTAAAGTGTTAAGTTAACTTAATCGATTTGAGTTGCGACAACATGAAGAAATTAAGTTAACTTAGTAGTTCTTTCTAAGTAGTAAAATTTAAGTGGATTGAACATAAAACAATTAAGTTGTCCCAATAAAAACCTCAAGAATTGTGTTGTTTCAGCTTCTTTAAGTAGTTTGAACAAACAATAAATGTTAATTTTTTTAGTAAACAACATCTTTGACTAGATATATTTGTAATTAATAACAAACATCAAACGTCATGTTTTTGATGAACAACATCTTTAAGCAGATCTATTTGCATAGATGTTAAATATTTTGTTAAATATTTCATAATGTATAAATATTTGTGATAATTTTCTACTCTAAATCACATGAGAAAAAAATGTGAGTCATGCAGGAAATAAAAGACAGTTTACTCCTTCAGATTATCACATACTGTATCATCAGACAGAATACGATTCAAAACAACATTGTGCTTCTAGATTTTACTGTCAGTGTTCTGCCTCAGGGCTCATGAGGGCGGGTATTAGCTCGTACCTGCTCTGTCAGTTAAAGGAAAATGCAAATTTCCATGATCCATGAAGGTGATGAACACCCCAATCAAATGAACAGTAAGCTTGTGAAAGTCCACTCTTACACTTTTCTAAGTTTGCAACAGATTTGTCAGAGCTAACAAAGCTGACAATACAACTTTATGTAATCAATACTAACAAATATTCCAAAGACCCTGATACACTTTACAAGTAAATACAAAAAATGAAGAGTTCAGATGCAAAAACCTAAGTACCATCTGAAATTTTCTTCTAAAATCTGCATTTGTCTATGACTCCTGTGTGTAGCTTCAATAATTTCAAAGTTATGGCAAAGAATGGGTTATTTTCATTGACTTTAAACTGCAACAAATGAACATAAACATAGTAGGCTGAGAAAAATGCTCATTTTAGAAGTAAATTTCACATGGCACTTAGAGGTTTTTGCATCTGAACTATTCAAATATGGTTTGGCACCAAACAAAATGTACTGTTTGAAGTTTGTTTTAGGAGTTCATATGAGCTTGAAAAAGCAAATCTTCTTCTAAATGTAGCCACCTTTGAATTGTCCATGGGGATTATATAATGGGTGTACTCAATGGAGCTCTCCCTTATTTGATAAAAATTATCTTTAGTTAATTTAGTCTATACAGTCTGCTCAAAACATGAGTCCATAAATTTAACAAAAGAAATCAAACTGTAATTCTAATTAAAAAACAAAACTGACATTGTTTTAAAAGTTTAAAAATGTAAATATATATTGCTTTAAAGCAATAGTGTACAATGTGCTTTACAAATGAACATGGCACGACAAGTCTAGAATTGTAGTGCGAATACTCAATGCTATTTACAGAAACTTGATAATTATTATAAAAAAGGGTTTACCACGAGTATGTTTTTCTAAAAATAAACAAGGTGATGATGTAATTTAATGTTTATTTAAAGTAATGCACTAATTAATATAATTACAATAATTAAGCATAGACTCACATTACCTATAGTGTGAGAAAACAGCAATGAAAAAGCAATGTTTTTCCCTTTAGTTAAGTTCAGTTTATTTATTTTTAATGTAAAAGCACATATTTGCATTTAAATACTGTTAAATGGATGTCCACTAATGTTACAGATATTTCAAACTGTTTTATCCAGTAAACTAAGAGAAAAGAAACTACTCTGAGTATATTCTGGCCTTGAGTCTGTAGCCTAAGTAAAATGGTAGCTGAAGTGAAGCAACTTAACCTATCCTTTAAAAAAAAAAAACACCTACACAAACATGAGAAAGACTTTAGCAAGATGTTAAAAACGTTAACAAGGCATTCAATCAATCATGATCAGTGTTGGTTTTGAATGTGTCGATGTTGGCGATTCATTCATTCTTTTAGTTTTAGTGTTACTGGTTAGGCAAGATAAATTCCCAAGGCTTAAAAAAGACTAAGTAGTATTTTCAGTTTTAATAACATCTTTGAAAAACATCCAAAGAGAGCAATTATTTTTAACTGTAGCGCTACTTTGCTATTGTTTCTGGTAGCACTGGTAGTTTTTACCTCGGGGTCTCTTGATTTCTTCAGCCCAATGAGAAATACCCTTAAACGCTTTACAACACCCAGTGATTGACAGCTCCTTTGATCTGCAAATATTTGCAAACCGAAAGAAAGCAAACGGAGATTAGTAGCACTGTGACTGTGGCACGTTTGTATCCAGGATACAGCCAATCACAAAATAAAGAGATTAACAGACACTCCCAGATATTTGATAATGCCAGGTCCTATACTTAAGCGTTTGATGGCTCTGACATTTAGTCAAAGAGACTCTAAGACTGACTGTTTCCTCTGCACCTTGTGTCGCTTGTAAAAAATAAGTCGCTACCAAAAATACACAGAAGCCACTTTCAGGGTTCCCACGGGTCAAGGAATTTCTGGAATATCATGGAGTTTTAAAAAGTCTTTTCCAGACATTGAAAGTCATTTGATATTTTTGTCCAAGTCATGGAATATTAGGAATTGTTGTTTTTCTTTTTAAGTTTTATCGTAATCTTATTATCATTAGGCTACTTTTCACTGCTATTTTATGTCTTTTTTTTTGCATGTCAATCAGCAATAAATTGCATACACCAGGCTGTACGTACTAAAATACTGTATGCTGTATGTTCTTTAGATGCACCGTGCTCAAACAGTCCCTCCTGCACTCTCAAAAACAATGACATTTGCTGATTTTCCAAATTACTTACATAAAATAAGCTGAAACAACATAATACATCAGTTTTCTTTGAGACGACGTAATGGTTTTAGGTTCAATCCACTTATATTTGCAAAAACTAATAAGTTAACAGTGTACACTAAACAATATTTTTGCTGCTTGTTCTAACTACTTACTTAAAAATGAGTTGAAACAACGCAATTCTTACATTTTTTAGTGGGACAATTTAATAGTTTTATGTTCAGTCTACTTAAATTTGTAAATATGCTTAAGCTAACTTAATTGAATTATGTAGAATCCAGAATTCTTTACAGTGTATTTTGCTGGAAACATTCAATTATAAAACAACTGAGAATTTTGTCAAAAATTGAGGCAGTTAATGCGACATTTGTTGTGTTGTTTTTTGCTGTGAAAATATATACAAATGACACATTTTAGTTATTACTTTTTGTCAATGATTTTTGACCTCAAGAGCCTTCGATCTCTATAATTTACTTAAATAGAACACTGATGAAAACAAATAGAGAAAGTGTTTACCTCTTAATCATATGAAGCTGACTCAAAATGATCAAAATAAACAGCTGACAGAAAAATCTCTTCAACAATAGCATTTGAAAAATCAGATAAATTGTTCTAATTTTAGAGATCGATACAACGAATGTAGCCTTTATCAATACAATGAAATAGGCTTTTATTTGAATGCACATTGCAAAGGATGTGAATTGATCTAAAGTGGGTCACATATTTAAGGAGAAGCATAACACTGCACTGTGTATAACAACTCGACACTTCGAAACACCTTATATACGCAAATATAATGTTATTTGATATAAAACAATTAATGGTGCAGAAGGAATTTGAACCAAACATTTGAACCAATTAATGTATAACAGTTGCCATGGCTGTCAAAAATCAGTAAGAAATCTCCAGAAATAAAAAAAAAACATTTTGATTTTGCGCCATTTGCTTGAATTTGTGTTCAATTCAGAGATTGCAGGATTACAAAATTCTGGAGGAAGCTGCTGCCTGTTTTTCTATGCTGTAATTCAGGTTTTTAGTCAGTGAAAGTTGGGATAAAGTCAGTGAATTTGACATTTTACAGTGGAAACCCTGCACATTCCGCTACCAGAAAAAAATGCTTAAGATATGGGTTAAGAAGTAAACTAAAACTAATTTAGCATCCTAAAGCAGCCCAGTGATATGCAAACCTGAGTATGAATAAATAGAGGAACCTGTGTCTTGTCTGTGAGTTGCAAACTGATCATATGATGGGATGAAGTCAAGCTTGACTTAGACTAAACCAAATCATGCATGACGTCTAGAGGGAATGTGAGAAAACATCTCCCTGCAGCCCGCAAACACACCTGGAAATGCAGGTTAATGGTACCACCATATAAAAGGTTTCCTATTCCGCTGTTTTGTAGACAAAACAGACAGGCACAGACTATGACAAGGTCTTGCAGAGTGCTCGATTATCCATAATAACAATTCAGATTATCATGATTGCATCTGACCCAATTACACTTTGGAAGGATGAAAGGATAATTTGTCGGACTAATAGGAAAGATGAACAAGGATAATCAGAGTAATAGGAAATATGATTAAAGATCATGATTGAAGATCATTAATAGACATTATCAAATGAAAAATGTCTAATTATGTTACACATACACAATCATGCAAAAGTTTGGGGTCAGTAAGGTTATTATTATTACTGACTTTTGCTTAAAGAAATTATTACTTTCGATTTTAAGGTAGCAGTAATGAGATTAAAATGTTACAACTTACAAAAGATTGATATTTATGCTGTTTTATTTAGCGTCATATAATAGCTTAGACAAAAATATTACGACACATTTTCATTAATAATAAGAAATGTTTCTTGAGCAGCAAATTAGCTGTATTAGAATATTATTATATTTTTAAAATGCACTCCATTTTTAAAAATGAATATTTTTATCCGCTTCCCAGTGCATAGGCAATGTATTTTTGTACATTTAGAACAAAACCATTTTATTAATTCAATTTATTTATTCAAATACTATTTTTGTCACTAAACATCTTTAGAAATAGAAAGATAACAGTTAATAAAATATTGCAAAAAAAAAAAAATTTAAAAAAAATTTACAAACTACGATTTCAAATAAACTTGAGATTTTTTGTTATATTTGATATTTAATTTCTGGACCATTATCATAAGTTATTTTGTTAGATTAGCTCCAGATTCGGCTTCAGTACTGACTAAATTAATGTATAGTCACAAATATAAATCGTATAGCTCCCTATTAAAAATATAAACTTAACAGATAGATTTGTGAGGAGTGTACTCATATATGGTGAGCCCTGAATATGAGGATTATTTCTGACGTGACTCTGAAAACTGGATAAATGAATGTTTAAAATTCAGCTCTCCCTTACATAACGTAAACGTTCAATTTACAAATTTAATAAATAATCTTTTCATTAATAAATTTACTAACATCAAGTTTTAACATTTAAAAAAAATAATACAACTCAAAAAATACCAATTCCAAACTTTCTGAATGATAGTGTGTGTTTTTTGAATATTACTTATTTAACCAGGAAGGTCCTATTGATATACAATATATCACAGGCAGCTTAGGACACAGCTATATAGAAATATATCACCACACAGACACACACACACACAAACACAAATGTAATAATAAAAAAATAAACAGTACAAACCGTAATCAGTCATTAAAGTGTGGACTGTTCTAGGTAGACAGCTGAAAATATTATAGTGTGTAATATATATATAATCCATATGTAGTCTTGAAGCTCATTCCACGCATATGGTGTATAATTAGAAATTGCAGATCAACCTATCTCTGTATGAAAAAAAAATTACTTCCTTCATCACACATCTATAAATTGAACCCAGGCTAGATAATACTGTAGCTATCCGGAAATGTGTCTGTAGTGATAAGTAAACCTATAGGTTATCACTAATAATTAAATCTTTCAGCTTTAGCACACATTTGCACTCTGACCTATCTCTGAATCAGCAGATCAATAACGTGCAGAATATAAAAAAAGATCACAACCATAATCTTCAGTAAATAAAGAGATTAATGAAGAAATTCAGCAGAGAAATATTCAGTTAGAAAGAAATAATAAAGCTCTCCAACCTCACTGAAGATGTGCTGCACGACCAGAGCGAGAGCCTCCAGACGCCGATTGCCATTAGCGATGAGTTTACGAAGGTGCAGAATGCATTGACTTTTCTTCTCGTTTTGAAGACGAAGATCTTCTCTCTCCTCCTCTTCCTCCGCCGGTCCTGCTTGGCCAGCCGGGCTGTGCTGCGGCGTCCGTCCAGCCGTGGGCCCTGCAGCTTTGGACCCTTTGGAGCTCTTGTCCACTGTAAAAGAGCACGTGTTCAGTGCGGTCATTACATTTAGCATGATTTCAGAGTCCAGAATCACATCTGCTCTTCAGTACAACAACCAGTGATGATGAAAGCATCTGCTTTCAGGAAAAACAAAACACATTCACACCCACGCACCACAAGAAGATACTTCAATGATATCATAAGAAACAAAACATCATGACTAATAGGAAAGATCTGCAACAAAAGCTTTAAGCAACAAAGTCTGTCCCGCAAACAACATATACGCCCTCTTGGGCTGATGCTGGAAAAAAAAATAAGTCGTAGTGCATGCTGGGATTGAATCTTAATGATAATGCACTGAGGTCCAGAGAGCACATTAAGAGTGCATTAGAAAGAAGGAAAGAGAGATGTGTGTGTGTGTGTGTGTGTGTGTGTGTGCGTGTGTGTGTGTGTGTGTGTATGTGTGTGTGAGTGTGTGTGTGTGTGTGTGTGTGAGGAGAGTGCATTTTCTGTCCCATCTTCAACGGCTAACTGAAGTCAAAGGTTTCCCATCCCATAATTTGTGAAAAACATTGACTCACAAATCTTTCATACAGAAAACAGAGATGAGTCTATCACTTATACACCAGCTATTTTATATCACTAATATTTTACAACTGTTCGTCTGAGCAATAATGCAAACTGAATTTACAGAAATCTAAAATGTACAGATTTGTGTGTACATGTGTTTGTGTGTGTGTGCACGTGGTATTCATCACATTGTGGGGATCAAATCTACGCTTGAGTATACAGTAGCAATATCAGTCACTTTTGACCTCTGAGGACATTTTGTTGGTCCCCATGGGGAAAATGACTCATAAATCATCCAAAATGAAGTATTCCGAAAATGTCAAATGTTTTCTGTGAGGGTTGGGTTTAGGAGTAGGGTTGGGACAGAATGAACAATCTGTACAGTATAAAAGTCTATTGGAAATGCACACTCTCAGAAATAAAGGTATACGTGAGCTGTCACTGGGGTGGTACTTTTTCAAAAGGTACACATTTGTACCTAAAGGTTCCATATTAATACCTCAAGGCTACATAGTACCTAAAAAGTACAAAAGTGTTCCTCTTAAAATTTTTAGGTACTAATATATACTTTTGAGGTACCAATATGGACCCTTTAAGTACAAATGTGTACCTTTTGAAAAGGTACCACCCCAGTGACAGCTCACGTATACCTTTATTTCTGAGAGTGCACATACAAAATGAAAACCCAACATGTGTGTGTATATGTGAGTTTGATTCTGTTTTTTGGTCTTCTGGTTGGAAGTAAAAAAGGATATTATGGAATGGATATATCCACACTCACAGTATTTCATATACTTTCCTCGCAAAACTAAACTTTTCAAATGATAGTCAATTACTAGGGGAGGGACAACATAACAATATGCCGATATATACATTTCCGATCGCAATACATTATCAATACTCTGGCACTAAGTATCAATATTTATCAATTACACAAACTTCAAATATGCAAACAATAATTAATATTTAATAATTAATAACACATTACAAAACTATATCTTAATATGGGTCATATACACACTCGGCATATATAGGTACAAAAAAAGTAAAGGTACAAAAAAAAGGTACAAAAACTATAAACACCCTGGTGGTACCTTTTTTTAAAAGGTATACTTTTGTACCTTACAGGTGGAAATTAGAGTAGAGAGATGCTTTTGTAATATTATGGTTCTATTAGATACACATTTGTATTTTTAGGTATTATTATATGTACCTTTATTATTATATGTACCTGTTTGGGTCAAAAGCTTTAAAAAAGTTTCAACTTTTATTTACAATAATGACTTACATACATAGAACGTATATTAAAAATTTAAATACAATGTAGCAAAAGAAGAACAAAAAAATTGTTGAAATAATGTTCTATCATCTTACAGTATAACAGATATATTTATTTAAAAATGAATTGATTTACTAATTCAGATGTGCTTACTAAATTATACATTAAGAAAGCACATTTTATAATACTTTAGATCATTAAAAACATTCCGCTGACAAATGAGTAAAACCTAGAGTTTTAAAGGTTAGTGAATAAAGTTAAAGTCTTAAAGAACGTAATATATATGTGCATAAAAATGTAACAAATTGAGGCTGTAATGTGATTCTTAAAAATCACATGATTTCTGAATAAGATTATACACATATATACATGCAGACTTAATTTTGGTTGTCTATTTAGTCCTTGTTTAATTTATTTATACTAAGCAACCTTATGATATTAACCCCACAATAATCTGCCAATGCACCCACAAGAGATGCACAAGCAGGAAAAGGTGAAGTGCAGAATTAAATATTAGCTGTCTCTGAAGCACTTCAACACTCATTCCCTAGTGGACTGCTTTGACAGCGGGTCTTAAAGAAACAGTTTACTGAAAACTAAAACAGTGTCATCATTTTCTTCTCCACACAAAGCTGTGGCTTGTGTTATTATATTATTATACTGGAGCTTGATATCCTTCATTTCCATTTACTTTGAAGTATGAAACAGAGCAGCATCAATATTTTGAGTTCCAATATGTTTGTAGAATATTTTATTTTTAAGTGAACTGTTCCTTTAAGCCACCTTTCATGTATAAAAGTCTCTCTGACGCCCCCTGCTGTTAGTTATGTTTTGTTGACCCTCAGATTTAGCTTTTAAAGGGATGTTTCACCCAAAAATGTAATCGTTATTTTATGGATGTTGGTTGATTTTTCAAAATATCTTCTTATAGAAAAATCATAAGGTTTACAACAACTTGTAAGGTTAATTCCATTGTCGTTACGATCCTAAAGTTTCTTGTGTGCCTTTTGAAAATAAATCTACTTACAATAATAATAATACTAATAATACTACTACTACTACTACTACTACTAATATTATTAATAATAATATTAATACTAATACTACTAATAATAATAATAGTATTTCAAAGTTTAAAATCATACAAAAATAGTTTATCATCAATAATTAAAGAGATTAAATATTATGGCTAAACTTTAATCGCCTGTACAAATTACAAACACAAATACATTACTCGGTTTGCATCTTCTCTGCTATGTTCATCAAATAATTACAAGTAGAAACTTTAGTATGAAGCATGGGGATTTAATAAAAATAAAACATCTGGTCTGTCTTTATTTTAATAAAGGGACAGGGTAAAATGAAAACGTATAATCAGCATACTCAAGTGACATTGTTTTTTTTTTCTCTGTTGAACACAAAAGAATAAGAAATGCTGGAAACCAGTGGCCATCGACAATGTAAATCAATATTTGACTTTGACTCGGTTTACAGCATTCTTCAAAATATCTCCTTTTGTGTTCAACAGAGGGAAAAATCTCAAACAGATTTTAAGGTAGAGTAAATCATAAAATCTTTTCGGCTTAGTCCCTTTATTAATCCGGGGTCGCCACAGCGGAATGAACCGCCAACTTATCCAGCACATGTTTTATGCAGCGGATGCCCTTCCAGCCATTCACACTCATAGACTACAGACAATTTAGTCTATCCAATTCACCTGTCAAGCATGTCTCTGGACTGTGGGGGAAACCGGAGCACACAATGGAAACCCACACGAACGCAGGGAGAACCTGCAAACTCCACACTGAAACGCCAACTGAACCAGCCGAGGCTTGAACCAGTGACCTTCTTGCTGTGAGGCGACAGCACTACCTACTGCGCCACCGCATCGCCCTAAACCAAACATACTTTCCTCTAATATATCCTTTCTAAAATCTAAAGCATACACTTTCTGTCTAAATCTGGAAGTCCAAACCCAAATGCACTAGTGATGTATAAGAGATGACTGGTGACGAATGTACTGTTACATTATTTATACGCAGGCTTGAAATAGCGAGATGCTGCAGTCTTTTTCATGGCTCATTCTGACGATCTGAGCTTTTAAGCTAAAACGCAGTGTCCTTAAATAACAGTAACTCGGTGGCACTGTGTTGAACAGTGCTGTCCTTGCCTGTGGTCACATGGTCACATTTGCACAATCTGTCAGCCCACAGGAGTGTGTCACCATCCGCTCTGATCACATCACTGCTGACCCGAGATACTCCACTACTGCGGCACATCGGACTGAACATTCCCACAAAACTGTGTCAGTGTTCAGATTTCAGACGGTCACTTTCATCGTGATGCTAAATGATCGTTACATCCAGAATAGGTTGAAATGATGTACATTTGAATTAAAGTGTAATAGTTTTCTGTGCCTTCCTCCTTACATGATGTTTTCTGTTAAATTGTCTTTCTTTATTTCTGATTATTTTCTATTATACATTGAATTACAAGATTTACAGAAAGCTGTAATTATTCAGTGTAGAAACGCTTCATAACATTTCTTTCTTTCTTTTTTTAATTTTCATTTCTTTAAAATCTGTTTAACAGTTTTTTATCTTCATTTTTATTCTTTGCTGTTTTTATTTCTTATACTTATATATTTTATGTTTCTACATGTTATTAATCTTCATTTAAAGCACTTTGAATTTCCATTGTGTATGAAATGTGCTAAATAAATAAAGTTACCTCGCCTAAATACTGGCATCTTTTCAGGCATATTTGAAAGAATCATTCATTCATTCATTTTCCTTCGGCTTATTCCCTTATTTAAGAGGGGTCGCCACAGCGGAATGAACCGCCAACATATCCAACATATGTTTTACACAGGGGATGCCCTTCTAGCTGCAACCCAGTACTGGGAAACACCCACACACGCTCATTCACACCCATACACGTTCATACATTACGGCCAATTTCGTTTTTCCAATTCACCATACGTATGTCTTTGGACTGTGTGGGAAACCGGAGCACTCAGAGGAAACCCACACAAACATGGGGAGAACATGCAAACTCCACACAGAAATGCCAACTGGCCCAGCTGAAACTCGAATCAGTGAGCTTCTAGCTGTGAGGAAACAGTGCTACCAACTGACCATGTCGCCCTTAGAAGAATCATTTGACGACAAATAAAATATTTAGATCTAGAACTATTATCTATTCAAGCGCACACCCAAAATACAAATTGACAATTTAAACCTTTACCCTTTGCCAGTATTCTTACAACCACTTGGTTTTACCACATTTTAAACACAAAATGTACATATTATTATATATTAGTGAAAAAATGTTTTGTCATTATTCAGCATAAAAACTAATAATATATGGGTTGTCCTACAAGAAATTGTACATTTTTTCTCATTAAAATGCATTTTGGATACATTTGTGCTATTTATTGTGTTCTTTATCAGTTCTTTGACAGTTTCTTGTCTATGAGTAATTTGGTAACACTTTATTTTGATGGTCCATTTGAGTATTAGTAGACTGTCTACTTAATATCTGTTGATACTGACATTCAACAGACATTTAACTGACTATAAGAAACTTTGCAAGTACATGTCAACGTACACTAACCCTACCCCTAACCCCAACCCTAACCCTAACCTAAGTCTACTTATAATCTAATGAGAATTAGTTGCAATATAACTTAAATTCAACAAATGGACCATCAAAATAAAGCGTGACCTGTAATTTTAAGATTAAAAATTTTACCCCTAATATTCATTTGTTCATTTTCCTTTAGCTTAGTCTCTATTTCAGTGGTCGCCACAGTAGAATGAACCACCAACTATTCTGACATATGCCCACAATTTTTTTTTATATAGTAAAAAATTGTAATAATACAATACAATTGTAAAATGGTGTGGTATTACCATGGTAGCATGTCCAAACTAGAAAGCAATGTATTTGTTGTATATACACTAGACTAAGAGTTTGACTGACGTGTTTCTTAAAAACTGCATTAAATTGTGTGAAATATCATTTTCATCGGCTTAGTCATTTTCCTTAGGGGTTACCATAGCAGAATGAACCGCCAACTCATCCAGCATATGTTTTATACAGGGGATGCCCTTCCAGCCGTAACCCAGTACTGGGAAACATCCACACACACTCATTCACACACATACACAACGGCCAATTTAGCTCATCCAATTCACCTATGGTGCATGTCTTTGGACTGTGGGGGAAACCGGAGCACCCGGAGGAAACCCACGCCAACACGGGGAGAACATGCAAACTCCACACAGAAATGCCAACTGACCCGGGACTCGAGTGACGTTCTTGCTGTAATGAGACAGTGCTAACCACTGAGCCTCCGTGTTGCCCCAAATATCATTTTAAAAATAACTATTATATTAATATAAATACATACAAAGCAGCTTTAGATTACAAAACAACTCAAAAAGGCCACCACTACACCATGTGAAATGATGGCCGGTGAACATTTACAACCAGTGTGTGTGTGTGTGTGTGTGAACAGGAGCAGTGTGTAATTAGTGTGCAGACTAGGCCTCATAATAAGTGTTTATGATGGTCTACTGTGACAGGAGACACGCTGTGATTGCTGTCCTTAAAACACTCCACTGGAGACAGACCATAACCAACAACCCCACACAGACACAGACACACACAGATACACACACACACACAAAACCACAGGCGTCCAAACATCACCTCCTCGGTGAAGCGTGTCACATCCAGGCCGGAAATGTGTTCATGCTCATGCAAACACACAGAGTGGCGCTCCTTTGATGCTGTTGTTTCTCTAAGCAATTCTCTTTTCATTACACTGCAAAGACTAAACACCACACACACACACACTTATGCCAGCAAACCGCAAGCCTCCCACAGAAAAAAAGGCTTCCCCTCTTCCACATAATTACTGGAAGGCAGATGAGGAAATTATGGGCCCGTTCTGAATAACTGGTTCAGCGTTTTGCTTAATGGAAAGAATTATCTCACGCTGACTGAAGTGGTGGCACACATTCAAGAGAAGAACATTCAAACATTTACTTTCAAACACATTACAGCACATCTTCTCAGAAAATATGTCAGTTACATATGAGAAGAGAAAGGCTCTAATAATGATGATGAACATACTATAGTTCAAATGTGGGAAAAAATATACAGTAGACTAATAACTCAGGAGAGCTAATAATTCTGACTTCAACTAAATAGTTTTTTTGTAAATATTGTTAAGATGTAAAATAAATACTTTGTGTTTTAATATTTCCCCAGCATTATGGTTTGCATGAGTGGTGCACTCTGAAGGAAAATTTGCGAGTGTTTTAATATATTTGATTTATTCATCAGGTGGCAAAGATACATTTTAGTCTCAGTCTTCCTCAGCCTCTACTCCAGTCTTCAGTGTCTTATTTTAATATGCCGAATTGGTGGACAAAATACATGTCCTCTTATGTTGAAACAGTTAGCATAATTAGTTGCTACACAATAATTTGTGGAAATTGTCATTCAAAAATTATTTGAAGAATATAAAGATCAAAAGAATGACATTTATTTGAAATAGGTGTATTATTTGTTTATTTTCTTAGTTTATTTAATTGTTAAACATTGTTATTATTATTATT